>VKON01000103.1:413511-604751 GCA_009741485.1 Malurus cyaneus samueli
AGGGATCACTCACAGTTCTGTGCTCCAGTTTTCCCTAAGGGATCACTCAGCTCTGTTCAGGCAATCCCTGTGCTCCAGTTTTCCCTAAGGGATCACTCCCAGCTCTGCTCAGGCAATCCCTGTGGCTCCAGTTTTCCCTAAGGGATCACTCCTCTGTTCAGGCAATCCCTGTGGCTCCAGGAGCATTCCCTGAGGGATCACTCACAGTTCTGTGCTCCAGTTTTCCCTCAGGGATCACTCCCAGCACTCTGGTGGGAGCTGACTCCAGATGCCCTTCAGTGGAGTATCCTGTGCTGATCCCTATTCTGAATCCTGTGCCCATTCTGACCTTACAAATAAGGAAGGGGACTTTGGCCTGTGCCTCCCGTAGATGTAGCACTGCTGAGGTTTAACTGGTATAAATGTAGTTCTGGAAATGCATAATCTTGTATGATAAAGTTTGGCAGAGAAATGCGTTATTCTCTTTTATTGTTAGCTGCATCCTTTTCCTGTGAGAGCTTTTGAGAATGTTTTCATATTAACATGTTTCCTCTGCTGCCTGTGGTTCATGTGCCAGTCTGACCCTCCCAAGGAGAGAAAGCTCTGTTTGTCAGAGGGATGAAGGAGTGAGGAAAGAGCAAATGTAAAACTAACCCATTCTGTGGGCTGGGCTTTGGGCTGGGTGTGTGCAGAAGGTGAGAGTCAAAGGCCATCTGTGGATCTGCACAGCTCTGAACAGACTCACATCAATACACTGTCCCTTTTGTAAACTCCTCCAGAGAACTCCAGACAGAGCTGCTGTTGATAATGGAGCAGCAGCTGCTGCATCGCCCAATCTGCACTTCAATTGCCCGACTCCATCAGCCTCTTGCCTCCCCTCACAAAACTGCCCTGAAAGAAAGTCATATTTATCCCAAAAGAGGCAGCCTTGGCACGGTGCCCTGGCAACTTTTGCCAAGCAAACCTAAAGTGAAACTCACCCTGACTGCATTTGGGTTCATCCAAACTCCTTTTGAGACAGCCTGAAAGAAAGAAGGGGTGGGGACAGAGGATTACATACAATTCTTTTAGATTTCCCTGGCACATTTCCACTACCCCACATGAAAGTTCCTTTTAAAATCACAGCGAAGCTTGAAATATACTTAATAATTAAATTAAGATTGTTCCTATTCAGTTTTGGCTTTGCTGAGTTTAATGCAGGAGTCAAATAACTACTGCAGACAGAAGAAAAACAAATGCTTGGCACTTTTCCCTAAAAGGCTGAGTCAGTATCTAAGACGGCTCCTCAATGGAAAATGAGAAAATAAAAAAAATTCAAATTATTCAGATGAGCTGCTTGTAAATTATGCACATAAATACAGCAGTTGCCACAATGAGAAACTTCTCTAACATTTTTGGCAGACATTAACGTGAAAATAAAGGCTGAGAGATAATTATTATTATTATTACTACTACTACTGCTGTCATTTTGGTTTGTGCTGCATTAGCATTAAGAGGCTCAAGCAAGCATCCAAAATCCACTGTTCCAGACTTTGTAAAGATGAACTTCCAGCTCAGGAAAGCAAAGTTTTTAAATGCACAAGACCAGGCAGAGATAGGGTCTCAGACAAGGGAATTGAGGAGTCTTGCTCAAGCCCCACAGAAACTTGTGGCAGGATCAGGGTTTAATCCTGATCTGCTAAATTCCAGTCCAGCCTTCGAACCAAAGCAGCATCCCTCACGTAAGCCTTTCAAATTCCTTAACAGGATGAGGCTTTGTAGCATTGGGATAAGGTATTGATATCTTCTTAGGAAGGTGATACTGGACTCTAATTAAAGAGATCTTCAGGAGGGGGTCATGGCATATCAGGACACTTCATGATTTTTCCCACCCTCTTTTCCTTCCCACTCCCCGCTTCTCTTTTTAAAGAAAAAAGCTAACATCCACCAGTTTATATTTGGGTTTTTTTTTTCCCAAGAGACTACACCTCCTGCTCAGGACTTGTCGCACACTCTGGAGTGTGAAGGTGCAGCTCCAGAACCAAAAGAGGAAATGTGCTGATTCTGGCAGTTGACCAAAATGACCTCATTTCTTTGCTATTGGAAGTTTGTGCACTTTTCTGGCAGGCAGCACAGTTACAAATATGATTGCCTAGCTCAAAGCTTGTCTTCATTGAAGAAAATGCTTGGCAGACACTGGAATGCTTTCTCCAAATCCCTGCTGGTAGCAGAATACACCTGACAGGCATGGGCACTGGACAGATGGGGCACAATGGGATGGATTAGAGGGCAGGGGAAATGGGACAAATATCCCGTTTTTGGATGAGTGTGGTGCTTTTAGAGCTCTGCAGGTGAAAGGGAGGAGCAGTAATGACCCCCTGTGACCCTGGGGCTGCTTTGCCATCCCAGCTCTCAGCAATGTTCCCTGGATCCCAGCACAGGGAGAGCTGGAACTGTGGCAGGAATTGGCTTTCTGTGAGCACTGCTGCCTTCCCCTCTCCAAACAGAGCCTGAGACCAGGAAAGTGCTGTGAGTGATGCAGGTGTATCCCTAAATGAGATTATTGTAGGCTCTGCCCACGGGCTCTGTGTGAACAAAACCTACCAGTGCAAAAGGCTCTGATAGTCTGTGAGAAAAATGGCAATTATTCAGAATTGTGATTGAAGAGCCAGGTGAAAATGAACTAAATTAAATTTAACTTCTCCTAAGTTAAAAAAAATCCGAAAGTGGTTAATTATTCCAGGAAGAGCAAGTAATAAAAATCTGCGTGGAAAAGTAGCTATTTAGATCTGAATGGTGATTATGTGATTGTATCAGAGGTACAGATACACGTGTACATCATAGTCTCCTAGAAATATGTGATCTTCCCAGAAGAACCTGACTGCAAATCACAGAAATCTTCTTTTACTGCTTTCCACCCCTCCTGAAAATGTCTTGGGTGTGTCTTGTGTGTCAGAAGGGGGTGAGATTGTTGTTTGAAGGTTTGGCCTTGCAGAATGTAAGGGCCACTGAAACCGTTTGGCAAAGGAGTTGAGCAACAGCAAATGTCCTATTTCCCTTCCCAGGCTGGTTGTGTAAGAGCTTTCTGGTGCCCCGCAGGATTGATTCTCCTCTTTTGATTTATTTTGTGAGGATTCAGCCTTTGGCAGCTCACTTTGCTATTTTGGAGACTGAAAATAAAGTGACAAAAGCAAACGTGCTGCAAACCTGCAGATGTATTGATGGACAATTATCTTGGGAGGAGCTTTTTCTGGGCAGACCTTAGAATTTATGGAAATACTGAAAACTCCTGCGTCAGACTGAGTGAGTGGTCTGGAATAAAATTATATTGGGCCCTTCCTGATAAAGACACTGGGAAAAGACATTGCTGCTTTTGGGACATGGAACAGCTTTGTTGTGATATTTGTTCCACTGTAGATGCAAAACTTTCAATTCCAATGAAAGCTTTTTAAAGGTTGGCGAGGTGTTAGCTGTTTAATCAGGCAGTTCTAGGTGTAACTGTAAACAGGTAAAAACCTCAGGTAGGGACTCAGATATTTGAAATAACAATCAATAAAAACCCTGTTCAAAGCTGCTTTCAGGCTGAGAGTGACCATGAAATTGTAAACTGTACAGAAAGAGCATATTTCAATAAGTCATTTATCATATTGCATGCACCATATGATACAGCTATGTTTGTTTTTAAAAGACAAAAATCAGATTATCTTTGCCCGAGTCACCAGATGGTGTGTAACAGGCAATAGAATTATGGATTATGAGACATAACTTTCACTCCTTGGTAACCTGACTGACAAAATCTTTCTGCCTTGTACAAACAAGACACTCAAGGACTGAATGGATTGCTGAATTATTTTCTCCTACCCTCAAAAATTCCCCTTGACTAAGAAACAAGTTTATACTTAGAGCCAGAGAAAGAAACAGGCAATCAAATGAAAATACTTCACCTCACTCTTATTACTTACAAAACCAAAATTTTTCTTAAAAAGGCTCTCTCCCTGTTAATGTAGTTAAATTTCATTAATTGCTGTAACTTGAACCTTGTGGTAATCTTTGTACAAATATAAACCTGGGGAAAAAAAATCGTAATTTTGAAATGGAAGGCCGAGCTGTAAGTGATTGGGAAGAGTCTCTGGTTAGCTGCATGTGCTGGTGTAAATGTTGATTTGGCAGAAGCTCTTGCAAGGACAGAACAGGGATGCAGAGTGGCAGGGCCAGCAGGGCAGGGCTTCTCTTCCTCCTCTGGGTGCACTCACAGTGTGTGCAGGTGCTTTTGTGCAGTCAGAATTGCAGCAGCAGTGTTTGAAATGCCAGGGGTTGGATTTCAGAATCTGCACAGGGCAGAAGGGACAGCCAGGTACAGAGGGCAGCAAATCTACAAATCCTACAACGGTGGTGGGAATGGCTGGCTCAGGAATAGGCACATTGCTGAAATCATGCAGATTTAAATTCTGACATATTTAAATTCTGAACAGACACATTTGGTGGCCTGAGAAGAACTGCCTGCCCGGAGCGCTGGCAGCACCGTGCCTGTAAATTGATGCATTCACATTAAAGAGAGACATTTCAATAATGCAAAGGGCTAAACTAGCTTGAGTTATGTGTGGTTTGAGCTGGGTGACTCTTGCTGCCTTTTATGGGAATCTCTCATCTGAAGTCCTGCACAATTATCCCCAAGGGGCAGAATTAACCCCATAAAAGAGAGGATATCAGCAGTTGTACATCAGACTTTATGTATCTGTGTGATGGTTGTGGCTGGCTTGGGCCGAAGATGGAGCTTTGTTAAGCTCATGCTGCTAGCTGGATAACAGGAACCTTCCTTTATTCATGGAACAGAGGCAAACTCCTTGGGCAGGGTGATTAACCCACAGCACTAATTAGGTTCTCATATCACTCTGCAGTAATGAGGTGCTGTTCATAAAGGAAGGGCAGAGAAGAAAAGGATGTACAGTGGCCTCACTTGTGAGGTCTGTGAGCCTGGCTCTGCTGGGATGGAGGGATGGATGAGGCTCCTGTGAGCCTGGCTTTGCTGGGATGGAGGGATGGATGAGGCTCCTGTGAGCCTGGCTCTGCTCTGCTGGGATGGATGAGGCTGTGTGTGTGTGTTTGGCTGTGCTCTGGTGGGATGGAGGGCTCCATGAGGGCAGGGGCAGGGTCTGGACTCTGTTCAGTGAGGCAGAGCCACAGCCCAGAGCTCTTTGTCACCTCTGTGTGGTGGCACTGCCATTGCCATGTGAGGGTGACATCCTTGGCATCCTGTGTGTGGCACTGGCTGGGGCAGGATGGGAGCTGTGCCAGCAGGGTTTAGGCTCTGCTTTGGGGGCCCTTGGGGCTTGCAGAAGGGACCCTATAAATGGAGGGTGAGTAGGGTGGGCTGGTGAGAAGCTGTTTATTGATGAAGCCGTGCACAGTGACTTCACACCGCATTATCTGCTGCATGGCTGCTGCTCTCCCACGGGCTGGCTGCCCCGAGCCAGACCTGCCAAACCTTCCCTGGATTTATTAATCAGGTGATGTCACGAGTCTGGCCCAGTGTGTCTGCACTGTCAAAACTGAGCTCTGGAAAAAGCCAAATGGCAGTGGGAGCAGTGAGCACGGTCTGCTGCAAGGTGTGCATCCGTGTCTGGGTCACTGCAGGAAAACACTGCAGGAAAACACTGCAGGAAAACACTGCAGGAAAACACTGCAGGAAAACACTGCAGGAAAACCCAGGCAGGAAAACACTGCAGGAAACACTGCAGAAAACACTGCAGGAAAACACTGCAGAACAGTGCGGAAACACTGCAGGAAAACACTGCAGGAAAAACACTGCAGGAAAAACTCACCAGGAAAACACTGCAGGAAAACACTGCAGGAAAACACTGCAGGAAAACACTGCAGGAAAACAGTGCAGGAAAACACTGCAGGAAAACACTGCAGGAAAAACACTGCAGGAAAACACTGCAGGAAAACACTGCAGGAAAACACTGCAGGAAAACACTGCAGGAAAACACTGCAGGAAAACACTGCAGGAAAACACTGCAGGAAAAACAGGGAGTTTGGGGCTGGTTTGGGACCACTGAGGCTCTGTCCATGTGTGCAATCCCTGCTGGCATCAGATAGCAGCAGTGTGCCTTCCTGGGCCAGGGAGGGAAGGAAAGCCCTGTCTGTGCTGCAGTGCAGCCCAGGATTATCAAAGCCCTGTCTCTGCTAGTGAGCCCAGGATTATCAAACCCTGTCTGTGGCTTAGTGCAGCCCAGGATTATCAAAGCCCTGTCTCTGCTGCAGTGGAGCCCAGGATTATCAAAGCCCTGTCTCTGCTGCAGTGGAGCCCAGGATTATCAAAGCCCTGTCTCTGCAGTGCAGCCCAGGATTATCAAAGCCCTGTCTCTGCAGTGAGCCCAGGATTATCAAAACCCTGTCTGTGGCTTTAGTGCAGCCCAGGATTATCAAAGCCCTGTCTCTGCATTGCAGCCCAGGATTATCAAAGCCCTGTCTCTGCAGTGCAGCCCAGGATTATCAAAGCCCTGTCTGTGCTGCAGTGGAGCCCAGGATTATCAAAGCCCTGTCTCTGGCTTTAGTGCAGCCCAGGAGGATCAGTCTGGAGGGCAGTGCTGTCCAGGATGTCACAGCCATGGCCATGCATTGCTGTACCCTGGGGGGACATTAAAACCTTAAACACAGGGCCAAAATTCTCTCGGTGGGGCAGCAGCACACATTGCAGATGTTTTTGACCCCTTGTGTTTTATGTTAACTCACTTTCTGCTCTCAATAATTAACAAATGACTTTCTGTGCTAGATTGGGCTCAATCTCATCCTTTCTTTTTTTCTGTGTTCTCTCTCTACAGCAGAAATAAGTAATTACAAAAAAAAAATTCTTTGAACTTATAAAATGCAGGTTGCTTAAATTATGCAGTTAAAGGATAAAGAAAATCACAGAGCAATTTTAACAAATTGCCCTTAACTGTATTGCACAAACAAACCTCTCATAAGAAATCTTAGAAAGGCGTGTTTGAGGGTGTAATCTTACCTTGTGGCTAAGTAGAGTTAAACTTGTTTTTCAAGTTGGTTGTGTATAACTTTCTCATGCTAAAGATTGTGAGCATTCCAGAAGGAAAACAGTTCATCTGTGGCAGGAGTTTGATGGTAAATGCTGATTATCTGCAGTAATTCTGGCCCCTGGTCAGTGCAGAGTCCTTTTACAATAACTCTCCTTTTGATCTGCATTCTCACTGTCTGAGTTGTACAGTACACGTGTCTGGATATTTTTATGAAATAACCTTGATGTTTGCAGCTAGTGCAAACTTTCAAATTCTGAATTATGAACCTGAATACAGAGGAGTGGACACAGTCCACTCACAATTCCAAATACACTTGCCTTTCCTGCCAGATGCAGGAAAATTTGTACATTTTGCATGTGTGGAATAGGGTCACACTCAAAAATCCCATTTTATTAAACACCACTACCTCAGTCTTGGGTTCCAAAATCCTATGCAGCTTCTAAATAGACCAAAATTCCATATCCTTTACTCCAACTTTAATTTTTTTTTTTTTTTTCCAGCAGATACAATTTTTGGTGGTGTTTACGTGGTCTATGCAAACTATTGTGAATAGCTGAAGAATTCCCAAGTGTGTTTGTAAGGATTTGTGATACTGCAAACCTTTTCTATACAACAGCCAAGCTTATGTACATAGGAGAGCTGTTGATGCTCTATTACAGTTTAATTTTTTAATGAAACAAGATGGACTGGGCTCCTACGACACCTCTTTGGATGTTTGAGGCTGGGCACAATTAATTTATTTGTGCTGTCTGTGTAGGCGTGTGCCAGCTAATGTCCTGTAAGAGCTTTTATCTTTATGTTCATAATGAAGAGGGGCAGGTTTTTGTCAACGAGACAAGGATTTTCTGATAACTCCTTCTCTCTGGATTGTAAAACACCTTCTTGTAAAATCAAAGAAGAAAAGTAGTTCCTTAGGAGTAGGCTCACCCAGAGTAGTTTGTCCTTCAAAACTGAGCTGGGAAGCAAAAAGGAGAAAGGCTTAGCTGCTTTCATTGAGTTGTAATTGGACTTCTGCTGAAAATGATATCATATTATTTGAGAGGATGTTTTCATGTTAGATATTAAAGCGTCCTTGGAGTAAATGTGCTGTAGGTTGCATCGTCAAGTGCCTGAGTTTACTCTCCATTGTCATTCTGTTGTATTTTGATCACTTTGGCAATGCATTGGACATTTAGTTGAGTTGGAGGAAATCTCCTTTACTGTTTGGTTTGTGGCATTCAGAGAACAGGAGAGTTTGGGCAGCAGAGGGATGTCCATGGATGAATTCCTCAGTCTCCTTTTGCTCCATCCCAGTGCTCTTCCTGAATGACTCGAGCGATAAAGCTGCTGCTTCTCTTATTAAGGTGGTGTTTATGCAATCCAGAGTGGATTAATTTAAATCCCTGATTTTAATCACCATTTAAATCAACAAACAGAGCACTTTGATTTAAATAATTAAGTGTAATCTTGTTTTGCATTTTTGCTTTCCAGTTACTTTCCTAAACAAAGCTCAGTTTTATTGGTCAATATAATTTGCTAACCAGATCTGTTTGTTGTACACAATTGGGTTTCTCTAAACACACGTGCACTGCTTATGCACATGTACTCATGTTTTACATTTTCACTCTACTTTTGCTAGAAAACAGTGATTCATATTTCTTGCTAGAAATAATAGATCTTTTAATCTCATGTGATTAATTCATAGCAGTTTGAATTCAATTAAAGACACAAAAGTGATGTTTCAAGACTGCTTTAGACTCTGGAATACAAAACAAAAATTTTATTGAAATATGTTGTACTTTTAAAGCTGATCTGTTACACAAAACTGATATTTACAGGTACTGCATTGAGCCCATTGGCTCTGAAAACCAAGTGCCTCAAAATTTGTGAGCCATTTATGTAGTTTATAATTGTACGTCACCGTTTTATTGGTGAATGCAAAGAGGAAAACAAACTTTGCTGCCTTTCTAACTGTTTTCCTAACTTACAGTGAGCTAATTATAAACTGAACTACCTGAAAATTATGAGAGCTGTTGCTGTAAATTGCAGAAAAAAATACTTTTGAAAGCAAACCCCAGGGCAAAGCTTCAACAAGGTGTATGAGATGCCCAGGTAGTGAAAGCTGTCCATGCAATGGCTTAGCTTTCTCCAGAAAAATTAAGAGTGAGTAGTGACACGTGTATAAATTCACATGAATTTCTTAAAAAACAAGTTTCGAATAAGATAAAAGTGTTATTAAAAGTTACAATAGAAGTTATAATAGTTTAATTTGGCAAAACAAAAAAAAAATGCACTCAATAGGAGTGTTGGTGTTTTAATAATATATATTTAAACCTCTTTTAAGCTTCTTTTCATATAGGCTTTAATATCCATGCTGGAACACCCCTCATCCATGCCCTAGAAACCGAGACTGATGTTTTACATACCTGCACACCTCTTTTCATGGCAGCACTTTTGGCAGCAGATCCCTGCCTTTGACAGTCCATCTCACTCTAATGCTTGACTCATTAGAAACATCCCAGTCTGTATTCTGAAATTAGTGCCAGGGAGCTGTGGGTGGAGTCACAGAGCGAGAGATTAAAGGATTGTATACACAATATACACTCCTGGGTGCTATATTGGAGCACAAAGATGTTCCCAGCTCCATTCACCGAGTGAGGAGGGCGCTTTAAGGATTTGACGCAAAGTATTTAAATTGTAAATTCAGACTCATTTTGCTCTAAATGAGAGAACAACAGCCAAATCTAGATAATATGCACTCCAAAACATTATTTAAATGTTCCCTTGCACTGATTACTCATAAGAGGAGTGTTAAGGCAGCAGGTCTGTAATGCTGCACATGGGAATTGTGCTATTGAGCATCATCAGAAGTTGCACAGCAGAGATGGAGGCTTGCTCAGCTGAAGATGTCTGAATTCCCTTCTGTTTCTTCCCTAATTGTAGATTTTTCTCTTCTGATAGTGTAGCTAAGGAGTAGGAAGTTGATTAAATTTAATTCTGATTTATCTGAGTTCAGTCGTGTTATCTGTTAAAATGTGTCTCTAAAGGTTAACAGTCCTTTGGCATTTTCATCTTTGCTTTCCTACCCTGGAGGAAAACTTAGTGTCTTGCACATCTAGGAAGTTGAAGATAGCTGCTTGTATTTTTCCATATCTACAAAGCAATATTATATCTGGATTTATATCTGCTCCTGGAAAAATTTTTAGGCTTAATGTTTAATTTCCATATACTTAAAAGGGAAAGTTGTTCAATCCCAAGGGTTTCATTTCTGTGTGCCTCCAGGCAACCTTTCAGCCAAGGAAAGGTCCAAAGTGCTGCACAGCCCCATTTTGTGTTTTGTGTTTTGTGCTTTGCTTCCTGCCTCACGCAGTGTGGAATAAAAGCTGGGGACAAAAGGGACCCTGCGGGTGCTCGTGGGGCTTTTGTGATGGGCATGGGGGACCAGGGATGGATGCACAGGGAGATGCTGCTGCTGCTGCTGCATCCCCACTGCTCCTGCCCTGTCCCCTCTGTGCTCTGCTCATATTCCTCCTGTCCCCTCTGTGCTCTGCCTGGGTCAGCTGGGCAAAATCTCCTTCTGGGGCTCCCTATTGCAGTCCAGAAGTAGCAAACCTTAGTGGTCCCACTGATGCCTTAGGATTTTTCGTTTCTCTATTTTCATGCGTCTGTATTCTTGTACTTCTCCAGTACAGCACTAAAAACTCCCATTCTCTCATCTTTGGACAAAACAATTCCTCTCTGAGCTGAATCCAAGGACACCTCAGAGCCCCAAAATATGGAAACAACAGCGAGTTGGGGGTGGGTGACATCATCACCTGTAAAGATCATTGCAGAATTAAGACCCATGTGTTAATAAGGAGACTTATAAGAAGTGAAGATCTCAGTGTCCATTTTTGGGTGTAGCCTCAGGAGGAAGCTTTGTCTGCCCTAATGTACCAATAGGCCTGTTAGGCCTGGATTAAAGTTGTGTATTCTCATTCTCTTAAATTTGTTTGGGCTCTCTTTCAGATCAGCCTGATTGATAAGGCATCACCACCAACTGTGAGTTCCCAGTGAGTAAAATAACCACTGGAACTCTCAGGGACCTCTTACTCCAGTGTCTGGCTGGGCTTTCCCACTTTGTGACTTTTGCAGAAACACCAAACATTTGCAACATATTTTGAATATATTTTTACCTGTTACCGAGGTTTTCTTCACCTGAAAAGAAAGAAAAGGTTAGTGAACTGGATTTTGGCTGGTGGTTTTTTCCCCTCCCAGATGAGAGGATCTGGTTTCTCTCAAGATGATTTTTTTAAAGTAGAATTCCAGCAGTCTTCTATGAGAAGACAAAGTATTTCTGGAATGCAACACCTGTGCAAAGAAAATGAATTACCATGTGCCAAATCCTTCAGTAAATGCTGTGTTGTGTGGGTAACTTGACAGAAGTTTTGCAGCGAACCATAAACATCTGCAAAACATTTGAAAATCTGGCCCGGACTTGGGGCTGCTTGAATTCTGTGGCATTTGTAATAATTTACCGTTCCACAATATGTAATTATTTGTGTGTACCTTAGGACTAATTTTCTTGGCAAGAGTAGAAAAAGGTCTATTTTATTAAAGAGTAAGAATGACTGATATCCTTTACACAACTCCAGGGCCCGTGTGTGTCTCTTCCCTCTGGAATGTGTGTATTTTATTTGTCCCAATACTCTTGTGTGTGCAGTGGTGAGCAATGGGAAAGGGGCAGCAAGTTCACACCAAATCACACACATGCTGCTTTTTTTTCTTTTTTTCTTTTTTTTTTTTTTTTATTTTTCCTTTTCCTTGGGGAAGCACTGAGAGGATTGAAGTCATTTAACCAGCTTTGTTCAGCTGAGCTGATTCTGAAAAAAAAACCAAAAAACAAACAAAAAAACCAAAAAAAAAAACCAAAAAAAAACCAAAAAAACGCAGGCCATGTGTGCTTTTAGTTGAAGTTTGTGCCCAATCCTGAATCTCTGAGTTCAGTGACAGTTGGAGTGTCCGAGGGGTGAGTGACCCATGGGCTGTGCACAGCATTGTCCTCCTCACTCGTGAATGATCACCCATGGCCTCACAGGGGTTCAGCCGTGCAAACAGACCCAAAGAGGGTTTTTAATGTCACTTTTCCCCCGGGATGAGTGTTTTTAATGTCATTTTTTCCCCGGGATGAGTGTTTCATCTCACACTCCTTGCCCTGTTTCCCCCAGTGCTCGCTGCCGGATTGCTAAAGAGCTCAGCTTCTGGACAGGCACGAAATGAGGGGCACATTTGAAAAGAGCTCAGCACCCAGCCTGGGCAGCTTTTCAGAAAATCTGGAGCTGAGCCCGTGTGGATTTTCTGGACAGAACCCTCCTTCCCACAGGCCGGGATAGAGCTGTGCTTTACAGCCCCAAAACATTGTTATAAAGAGAAAAACAGGGAAAAAACCCCGCACTCTGCTTCAACACATCCCGGGGAGGCAAACAGGCTCCTTTCCCTTTTGAAAGATTCAGTTCAGGCATTGTCAGAAGAAATAAATAAAGCAGCATCATTTAAAAGCTTTGGGAACAATAGTCTCCTGCACTTCCCTCGCTCATTGTGAGCCCTGGGCCCGGCTTTGTTGATTTTGTTGTTGATTTTTTTTTGTTGATTTTGTGCTGCCAGCCTCATGGTGCCGCATTGGTCGGTGTCTGATTTCATTCCTAGGGCTCATGGCAAAAGCTGACCCAGAAGTTCTCTGGCGAGTTTGCTTTTAGCTTTCAGTTGTTGTTTTTGTGCGTGTATCCGTGTGCACAAGAGCACTGCTCAGTCCTGGGAGGATTCTGTTACAGGCTCAATATTATTCAGCTGCAAAACTAATAAGGAATATTGTTTGTGCCAGGAACTGCATGGCTTGTTTTCTGCTAGGAATAGCAAGCAATTCGGGCACTGTGAAAATGATGGAAGTTGTAATTAATATTAATTACAGGTCTGGTATTACTCTCAGATGTAAAAATAATTCAAAATCCGTAGGAGAATTTTGTAACACAACTGAAACTGAAAACTGTGATGATTAGTTAGAAGGCTGATTTCACATTCATATTTATTACTACTACCGGTTTTCTTTTTGCAGCTATGCTAGAACTGTAATGCTACTCTTTTTTCACTGTAATTTTTATTGGTTGTCAAACTGACAGTTTAAGTATCAGGTTCTCACAGAGGTGTGCGTGCCACTGACAAGAATATTCCATGTTTATTATTACAGAAAAATAAGATGAGTTTAGGAGGATTTTCTGTGTGCTCTATCTGCAAATATTCCTATCTTTGTTAAACTTTGTTTTCCATTTCTCTGGCCTTAACACTTGGGTGTTTTTCTTCCAGCAGCCTCTGACCTCTCTCCTGTGTTTCTTTTTGTTAGATAAGTAAAAGATGAGCATGACTTTATAAGGACATGGTTTCATACCCTTGTCCTCTCTTAGAGCACAGTCAAGTTGCTTGTATAAACACGAACAGTTTTGCTTACTTTTCAGTTTATTCCAATACCAATTTAAGGTTGTGGAATAGGGTGTTCCCACCTCTGCCCCAGTTTGTCACCTCCTTGTCCTTTTGCCTCTTTGCTTTTGTCATACACAGATGTAGTAGTAGTAACCAGCTCCAGAAAAGACAGTGTTATGGTCTGGGAGAATATTGTAAAATTACCTTTTCTGTCTCTCTCTCTCAATATGTATGTGGCTTTGATAAAGGTTTGTTGTTTTGTGTCAGATTTGACAGCAGAATACGTTGACCAGAGTTTTATTTAAAGAGAATGAAATACCCCTCCAGCTCTGTAAAACGGCATCCAGAAAAACATCCCTTGTTTTCCTGCCTGTGGTCTTTTTTTATAAATCATCAAGGCGGAATTCAACAGAATTCTCGCCCTGGGATTCCTTGGAAGCAGGACACTTGGAGAAATTTGGATGCCTCCGAAATAGTCCAATATAATGCAGCAGTGTGAGGCTAAAGCAGTTTTCACCTAAAGATAATTGATTTTAATATAAAGAAATAACAAGCATGTTATTTCAATGCCCTTAGCCCCATTTATGTCCTGAAGGATCTCAGGGAGGGCTGTGCAAGCCCACCAAGGGCTGAGATTGCAGAAGCTGCCCTCTGGATCACGTTGGCTCCTTCTTCAGTCTCCTCTCCCCAGTTTTCATCCAGCTCTGGGGCAGCTCCAGCACCATCCCAGCTCTGCCTCCCAGTGATCTGTTGTGTTAGGATTCCCACTTTTAGAGACATCCCCTCCCTCCACTCCTTCACTCATCCTACCACCCTTCACCCATCCCTCCCACCCTTCACCATCCCTCCCATCCTTCACCATCCCTCCATCTTCACCATCCTTCCACCCTTCACCATCCCTCCCACCCTTCACCATCCCTCCATCCCTTCACCCTTCACCCTTCACCATCCCTCCCACCCTTCACCATCCCTCCACCCCTTCACCATCCCTCCCACCCTCACCATCCCTCCCATCCTTCACCATCCTCCCACCCTTCACCATCCCTTTCCTCCCATCCTTCATCATCCATTCCCCTCATCTCCATCTCCCACCTTCACCATCCCTCCACCTTCCATCCTCACCATCCCCCACCTTCACATCCCTCCACTTCACCATCCCTCCCACCCTTCACCATCCTCCCATCCTTCACCATCCCTCCCACCCTTCACCTCTTACCATCCCTCCCATCCTTCACCATCCCTTCCACCCTTCACCATCCCTTCCATCCCTTCCACCCTTCACCATCCCTCCCACCCTTCACCATCCCTCCCATCCTTCACCATCCCTCCACCCTTCACCATCCCTTCCCCATCCTTCACCATCCTTTTTCCATCCTTCACCATCCCTTCCACCCTTCACCATCCCTCCCATCCTTCACCATCCCTTCCATCCCTTCCACCCTTCACCATCCCTTTCCACCCTTCACCATCCCTTCCACCCTTCACCATCTCCTCCACCTTCACCATCCCTCCATCCCTCCCACCCTACCATCCCTCCCATCCTTCACCATCCCTCCCACCCTCACCATCCCTCCATCCTTCACCATCCCTCCCATCCTTCACCACCCTCCACCTTCCATCCCACCTTCACCATCCCTCATCCCTTCACCCTTCATCATCCCTCTCTTACCATCCCTGTCCCAGAGCAAACCCCCAGCGCTGGTGGAAATGTTCAGAAGGAAAAATTATATTATCTGCATTCTGAGTGTGTTTTAAATACTGAGCTTTTTATGATTTCCATATGATTCTTGGGGATTTTGACATCAAAAGACTCAGATTATCCTAATTGGTGTAAGAAGCTGGAAAGGTTTGCTTCATGCTGGACTTAAATAGGGTTCCTGCTTGGATACTTGTGCCTGGCTAAGTCCTTTTGTGACATGAAAGCTAGTTGCAGTTAAGCAGATTCTGCCCTTTTTATTTTGCTTAATAAACTGAAATAGCCATACTGTTAAGTATTAAAATGCAGAAGCATCATGCATTTTTAAAGCTTCCAGAAATAGCCTACAATGCATTGCAGAAATTAGTGAAGCCATACCTGTAATGAAAAACATTTGGTAATGGACTCTGGATCAGTTAGTGGCTGATTTACTGCCTGTCCTGTGTTTTCTCCAAGCAAAAGAAAAGAACTACAAAAGTAAAAAAAAAAGAAAAGGAAGATGGGGAAGACAAAAGGGGCATCTTTGGACATGGCTCAGATTTTCACCATTTAACTAAATACTTGTTTTGCTGTGCACTATCTCTGTAAAACATTCACTTGTCTGGCTTTAATCATGCTCTTCACTAAGTGTTTGCTTTGCACGTGAAACAAAGCCTTCCTTAAGACTGCGATGAAACCATTAGCTAGTTTTCATTTTTAAAACAGCTAAAGCCAAAATGAAGTCAAACATTCAATCATCAATCAAGAATTAAAATAACGGCGGAATTTCTAATGTGGAGATCTCAGTGGAAATCTTAAATACAATCTGCTACAAATGCTCTCTGCAGGTTTTAACTGATTTTGGCTTCTGTGACCACAGGTCTGAGGTCACAGCAGTCCCCTGATGTGTCTAACAAGTGACAGTTTTTATTATCTGCATAATTCTTCTCATTTTTATTTCTGATTTCATCTCATGGTGTGCAGTAGTGGACTATTTCTGCAGTTATCTAGGAATTTACTTGTATATTTGAAACTTGTTTTTTCCTTCGTCCTCCTTCACAGGAGAGTAAATCATTGAAAGAAAAAGACTACCAGATAGATAATTTATGTAACAGGAAAAAAAAAATAGAATCTTGCAGACCTTTATGCAACAACCATCTTCAAGAAAGGAAAAAAGAATGGAGTGGAAAAGCAATTGGAATTTATGTGAAACTCTCAGAGGGCACATAGACACAGATAACGATTCAGTGCTAAATGCCTGGAAAGAACATTTCCTCATTTTTGCCCAAAGAATTGTTGTTTGCAGAATTTACAACATTAACATGGTGGGAGAAAGACTCTAGGAAGATGAGAAAGAAGATACTCCGATTTTTTTTTTTTTTAATAGGAAAGGTTTTCACTTAATAGCAAATTACTGTGCACACAGTTTTAAGTTCCTGGGAAAGAAATCCTAAAGTTTTACTGTGAGACAGAAAAGACTGCCACAATTTCAGCAGTCTGAGTGAGCTTATAAAGCATGCCTGGGAAAGTCCCTCATGCAAATCATTCATGAGCACGTTCGTCCAATTGTAAAAGCCAAACTCCCCGAAAATCAGAGCAGCTTTGTTGGAATAGGATGGAGAAATTAAACCTTCTGTGCTTCACAGTCAGGATGAAGTCACTGACAAGATCTGACGTTTTCTTCACTTTGCAAGATTAGACTCATATTTTCCAGCCGTGCATGAATGTGTACATGTATTTGTTTTTCCTTTGTTCCGTGATATTCCCATGAAATCAGAGCACATGTTAAAGACAGCCTTTGTGTCTCAGTGGTCATTGCAGGTTCAGTGGTGGTGTGGAGTCCCCAGGACTGAGGCCATTCCATGGAATATTGTGTCTGTCTGGGCTGCTTTCAGAGGTGTGCTCTCTGCAGAATTCACCTGGAATGGGCAGGAATCAGTGAGGATCACAAAGCCAATGCCAGCCATCCCCTGCCCTCTGTGTCCCAGGTTGGTGATGTGATCCTGGCTCAGTCCTGCAGGAGCTCCATGAGCTGAGCACAGAGATGAGCCCAGGCTGTGCTGCTGTGCCAGGCTGCCCTTCCCCTGCTTGGAACAGGCTGAAAGCCTGGCAAAGCCAGAGGGGAGGCTTTTCTGCCAGCTCCTAACTGATGGAGTGAAGGGCAACAAGAAACCACTTGTGGCTTCCTCAATCTGCATCAGCCCGTGCTGCCGAGCAGCTCTATTTTATGGTTTTGGGGAGATCTCTCTGTCAGCCCAGAGCTCTGGAGGGAATTTACTGTGCCTGGACTGCCATGAGCTGCTGTGTGTGTTCCAGCAGAGCCTGGAGCCCCCAGAAAAACCAGCTCAGAATTACATTAGGTGTGGGAGATAAAAAGTGCCTTCTTTGTCTTGGAGATTTAGCCTTTGTTTCTGGCGCTGATTTGCTGTGCAGCCCTAAAGTCACCAATGCCCACACACTCCTTGCCCTCTCCCCTGGAATATCTGAAATCATTGAAGAAAGGAATACAAGACTCGAGGATGACTTAAGGATTTTTTTCAAAATTTGCCACAAACTTCCTGTTGTAAAGTCTCAAGCTGTTCTCGAAGCTTTTGCTTTCTGTATCAGTTGTCTAATCCTGGTGCTGCTTGGGAGGAGAGACCTGTAATTCAAATTATTATTCTGTCTTCCGAGGGTATAAACATTTGCCTTTTCTTCTGTGTAGTATCTAGGAAGAGGTGTAATCTGGACATGCTGCAGTCTCCTCCTCAAATCTCTTCTTTAGCTGATCCAGGGTGGTTTTTCTGAGAGAGAATCCACCAAGAGACTTTCAGAGTTTCTGCAGTCTGTGTACATCATTCTTGTAGGATGACTGACCGGGACACCCCTGCAGCCTGATTGAATGTGGAATTGTTTCTCTCTGGTTATAAATTGTTACCTGAGTTGAGTTTGCTAATGAAAAGCAGAAGGGCTCACCATGTTTGACTCCATCTGCTGTCAGTTATAATTGGGCTGTGAACTCCTCAGAGCAAGAGCTCGCTGCCCTCTGTGCACCTCCAGTGCCAAACGCGCCGGGCTCTGGATATTGGTGGAGCTGCCATTAATAATAAATAGAGAGTAAAAGGAGAATGTGTAAATGCATCCAGACGTGTAGGGAGGCTTTGAGGTGTAATTGTTGTGGTCACAGATCTGTGCGTGGTTGGCAGTGTCCCTGGAATTGCACATTTGTGTCCCTCAGTGTGTGTCCCTGTCCCAGTGTCCCTGAGGGGAGAGGGGCAGGGATGCTCAGCACAAAGAGGGTTCCTTCACCTCCCTTTCTCACTTTTCATCATTATTGCACCCATTCATTTTATTTTGCTGCTCCTCGGTGTTCCCTCGTTCTCTGCTTCAGCCTGGTTTTCATTATTTGTTTGGATGGGTTTGCCTTTTGGACGATATTTGTGCTACCAAGGTTTTATGGTGCCGGTTTTAAAAGCAGCGACACCGATTTTGGGAGGGGAATATTTCAGGCTTTATTCATGTGACTCAAACAATTGCTGCTTGTGGAAGTTGGTGCTGTGAATCCCTGAATTTCATAGAATGGGAGAGTTCCTGGGGTGCTGCAGTGATGCTGTTGGTGGAATCAGAGCTGGGAATTTTTAAATTTTTCTGAATTTGAGCCTCTAGTCTTCAGGTTGTTCCCCTTGCCCTCTGGTAAATTGTTCCCTTCAAGTCTGGACACCATATTCTTGCTGTGAGATTTCTTTAATTTCACACTCCCACGAAATTTGTGTTTCAGTTTGGATCAGCTGCAGGAAGAGGGGGAAAGGTGTGGAGTGAGAGCAAGAATCATTTGGTAGGCACAGCTGTGAAACAGAAATAAATCAGGGTGACAGAAAGGTGAGCTGGAGGGGGAAAGAAAATTGAAGAGTTTGTTACTGTAAATCCACATGGTTAGGAAATCCAACCATCAAACTGCAGCTGCAGTGTCAGAAAATTTGAATTACATTCCATTATGAGAAGAAAAGTGTATTAATAAAACAGTGTGCAATGCATCTTTCATGCACAGCAGAAATAAAACCACTTTTGAGCTCTGACTACAAATGTATTCATTGTAAAAGTAACACTCTGGTTGATCTGAAATCTCATACACTTATCTGCTGTCATATCTATCTGTGGTGCAGTGACACTGAGCCAGGAAATGCTGTTCAACAAATAATTCACATGTGAAAAATAAGTCCTTGGCTCTAAGTCATAATGTTTCTTTACCAAGAGGCAAGCTTGCTTCTACTGTGATGTTCATGAGCATTTTTTTTATGCTTTCAAATAGAATTTTAAAAATGTTATTTGAGGAAACCAACAGCTATTCTGAGGAAGAAAGCCAAAATACTTACTTTTCTCTGGGTCATTTGCTGGCTCATTCTCTTTCTAGGTCATTCTTTCTTGCCTGGGTCACTCTCTCCTTCTTATTTGTATTCATTTCATATTAGTAATAACAAAAATAGTCAAATGAAATAGATTTGCCTAGGATTTCCAGGGATTTAACTGACAGTAAGTAGAAAAAGGCTTGGTTGGTTCTGAGGGTTCTGGATCAGAACCTGTCTGAGCTTCCAGTGAGGACAAATGGAGAATCAGGGGGTAAGAATAATCAGATGGCAAATCAATGGCTGAGCAGGAGAGGAACCGAGGGCACTCTGCTGCTTTTTCTGAAGTGTTAGATTCACTAGAAACAACATTAAATAGTTCAGGATTGATAGCCAGAACTCCCATAGAGTTGACATTCTGACATTTGCTTACCCTGCAAGTCCAGGAATTGTTCTAGCTTAAACAGAGGTCTACAGCTGAAATTTGGAAAGAAAAAAAGTGCAGGGTTTTAGTGGTGTTTTGTGGTGGTGAATTAAATTGTGAAATCTGAAGTCTCAGCTGTCAACATAAACCACCCTTAGCCTCAAATTTGGAACATTTGGAGAAGCCATGCTACAGGTGCTCAGTTTTCCATACAATAAAAACATCCATTGAGTGAAAGGAACACTTGTGCATAGGCTTTATGAAAAACAGAGGTAATTTCAGAGAGCTAATGTGATTGAACATAATTGAAATGTATAAATAATTGAGTCTGTGTGTCTTTTCCTGAGCTTGACTAAACATTTTGAATAGAACTGTGTGCACGCATGAGCATTAACTGTTCTTGGTAAATAGATTTTCATACTGTGTAACCTTAACTAAGTAATATTTGTTAGAGGGATAGTATTTAAACTAGAAATTCTAACTGTTGGCTGGTTTTAGCAGGCTGTCATTGACCACTGTGGGCAGAGACACTTTCGTCATTTGAAAACATTATTGGCATTTTGTTGTAGATTCTCCTTTCCCTGGGGAATCTGTAGAATTTAATATATTTTCATATTACCACAAAACTGTCTTTTTGGAGAGGCTCAGTTCTGCAGGGATTTCTGCTGGTGTAAGGACAGATGTCAGTGCTGAGCAGCGAGCAGAGAGCAGTGGAAATGCCCAGCACGGAGCTCCACGTGGAGCTGGATGGGTGCAGCTCCGTGGCACAGCTCAGCCCTGGAGCACAGAGCTCCACGTGGAGCTGGATGGGTGCAGCTCCATGGCTCAGCTCAGCCCTGGAGCTGCAGAGGATGGCAATGCCCAGCTCGGAGCTCCATGTGGAGCTGGATGAGTGCACCTCCACGGCACAGCTCATCCATGGAGCTGCAGAGGATGGCAGTGCCCAGCACAGAGCTCCACGTGGAGCTGGATCAGTGCAGCTCCACGGCACAGCTCATCCATGGAGCTCAGAGGATGGCAATGCCCAGCACAGAGCTCCACGTGCAGCTGGATGGGTGCAGCTCCACGGCACAGCTCAGCCCTGGAGCACAGAGCTCCACGTGGAGCTGGATCAGTGCAGCTCCACGGCACAGCTCATCCATGGAGCTCAGAGGATGGCAATGCCCAGCACAGAGCTCCACGTGCAGCTGGATGAGTGCAGCTCCACGGCACAGCTCAGCCCTGGAGCACAGAGCTCCACGTGGAGCTGGATCAGTGCAGCTCCACGGCACAGCTCATCCATGGAGCTGCAGAGGATGTCCAGGGATCCAGGCAGGGATGGGCTCTGCCTCTCCAGGTGTGCTCACCTTTGTCAGGGCAGAATTTGGGTCTGGAGTAGGGCTGGAAACAGCAAGGGAGCTGATGGACAGGAACTGTGATCTCACTGTGATTGCCCATGAAATGGGAATGCTGAGCACAGGGGAGGAAGGGACGCTGTGGCAGAAATCATTGTGCTGTGAAATCACTATTTTTGTTAAATTCAAGGTTTTTAAAGTCCAGGAGAATTACCAGGATTAGTTCCTAGGCTTTTTGTGCTTTTTGTTTGGGTTTTTAGATGTTGTTTTCTGCTGCCTGAGCCCAGCCATCTCTTCTTTAGCTCTGCCAGTGTCCGGTGAATTCGGGATTTTAATGGTTGCCAGCAAAGTTATTTTTGTGGAAGATTGACACCCCCTGAAGCAGGATTAAACTACAGTGAACAAGGAGTTGAAATAGGCTGGAAATATAAGTCAGAGCTTAAGACAGAAATTGCTTCCTCAACAGGTGATAACTACAAGAAGAGTGCAGAATAACTGCCAGATAGTTTCCAAACTATTATATTGAGTTTCGAAAATGCTGTAGACAGTCATCACAGGTTTTACTTATGTTCAGCAATTAAAGATTGCCACAGTTTGGGATTGGCTCAGGAGCTTAGCAAGAAAATGTTTTCTACTGCTCCCATGTAGAGGATGTAAGTCCTGCTGCATAAAAGCATCCTTAATTCTCAGAGGAATTTTATATGAGATGCAAGAAATAAATTTTCCATTATGGATGAAGTGCAAGCTATAGATTTGGTATTATGTAAATGAAACGGCCATATGGGCATTCAGCACCTGTGCAAAGACAGAGGAGATGGGAGAGAGCAGTTCTGTATTAATAATGCTCATTCCTTCTGTGGAAAACTTCCTTTGTGAGAGGCAAATGAACAGCTCATAGAAGTTTAATTTGGGGGGTAATTTGCCCATAACACTACTGCTAGCAGTTGGAAAACAAAATGAGTTAAAATATTTTTATTTGACAGCTACTGCACTTGCAAACAGAATTGCTGCTTTGATTTCAGTGTATACACAAAACCCGAGGTGGGGTTTTCAGGGCTGGCGTGTGATGAACACTCCAGACACGTTGGGACAGGTTGATATGGACCCCAAATCCAATCTGATCTCACACACTGCTTTCTGAAATCTTGTTCTGTTGGTGAGAACAAGGCCAGAAAATTGGGATTAAATCTCAGCCTTGCTGAGAGCTGTAGCACTGATTTCACCCCTTCAGATTTTTTGGTTTTTGTTGTTTTTTTTTTTTTTTTGTCTTGCAGTTCTGTGTCCCATAACCAGAAAACCACAGGCTTTCCCAAAGTGAGCCTCCCAGAATTATCACTCATCTGTTTGCAGCTCCTCCAGGGCTGATGGGCAGGGCCTTTTTCCAGCCAAAACAATTGCTAATGGAGATGTGAGGAGCTTCATTAAACTTGGAGTGATTATTCATATGTATAAAATGGCTCTGGTGTCAGAATCAGAGCCTGGGGCTGTAGCTCAAGTAGTAACACCAAAGCAGAATAAAATGGTTTTCTCCTGGTTTTTCCTGGTTTTTCAAAAACCAGCATATTCAGGTGAGACATTCACAACCTCTGTAACAACTTTAGAGCTCACAAAAAGTATTTGGTAGAGTTTCTAAACCTATAAAATTAATTGCAGCTGCAATTTAGCTCTTCCAACAAATGTTTGAGAAAGTCTGGATGTGTGTATGTTTGCATTTACACAAAGGAGTGTTTGTACAACATCTGCAAAGCAGAGAACAAGTGGGCTGAGGGATAAAAGGTGCCAGCATGGATTCCAGGGTGCCTTTGGCCAATTGGATGGTGCAGCTTGTCCAAAATTTGCTTTTCTCCCGTTTCATAAAAGAGGGGACCTTCTTCAGCTTGGAATAGGGAAAGAGTTAATCCTGTGGCTGTTTCTTGTTTAAACAAATGCACCTGAGTAAACGAAAGAACCTTTTACTTTACTGTGCTTTTTTTGTACCTTTTTAACAGAATACTTAAATCATTATATAAAATATTTTTTATATAGGCAAAAGTTTTGTGTTACATATGAACCAGTCAGACATTGGACCACCCTTCAAATAGCGTTGGTTTTCCCTTTTCTGACTGAACTTACATAAAGTTGTTCAAGCAGGTGGTTTTCTGCCCCTTTTCCCACCTCACTCAGAGCTGTTAGAGAGAACTCTCATGTTTTTGCAGCCATTGTGGAAAAAACCTTTCATCCTGAAAACAAGTTAATAAAAAAAAGAAAAATCTAATACTGGAGTACAAAACCAGTTAGTCATATGCCATAAATAGAAAAAGAGAGCTATGAATGTGAAGGATTCCATCTGGTTTTGCAAATGTTGGTGTGACATAGGAGCTCCTATAAAACTAGAGAAGCTCAGGGAGTCAGGGGGAACAACTGGGTTTCTATCTGGGCAGAACAACTGCTGCCAAATTCATCATTTGTGTGAGCAGTGGTTCATATGTGGCCCCAACAGGAAGCTGTAACCCACCAGAGATCAAGGATGCACCTAATTCTGCTATTTTAAACACTTGGTAGGTGGCATGAATAGTTCCAGTTTGGCTTTTGGGGTACAAAATGAAAAGAATTGCTCAGCAGTGCTGTGGGAAGGCAGTTACAACAAATTGTAAAGAGATCATCAGTTTGGCCATGCAAAAGCCATTGGGTGCATTTCATCATTGCCATAGTCCCAGGTAGATGGGCAGATGGAAAACCAGCAGAAGGGGATATTTCAGTAATATTGGGTGTGTTTTTTGTGTGTATCCACTCCATCCCAAAGCTGTGTGTGCAGGGTCAGGAGTGG
Source organism: Malurus cyaneus samueli (assembly GCA_009741485.1). Taxonomy (NCBI): domain Eukaryota; kingdom Metazoa; phylum Chordata; class Aves; order Passeriformes; family Maluridae; genus Malurus; species Malurus cyaneus. The sequence continues at coordinate 437,500 of VKON01000103.1, forward strand.
TGAGCAGCACTGCAGCTCAGCAGGGTCAGTGTCTCTTTTGGGCTGTAATTGGTGATTTGTGGGGTCACTGAGAAGGTTCTGTGCACATGGAATCCCTGCCTCAGCCTCCTCGGGGTGACTGAAACTCAGCCATTCAAGGAACAGACAGCTGCTGCATGTGAGCAACAACTGCATCTGCTTTCCAGTCCCATTTCCCAGTCCTGTACATCAGGAAACCTCATTGTCCTGACAGGTAGGTACAGATACGAGTTTTTATTTTGTATTTACGTGTGCTGGCAGCAGAATGGGTTATAGTGCCCTGCCAAACACATGAGCAGGTCCCAAGCAAAGCCGTGGCTTTGCCCTGAGCACCCTCTGTGCCCCTGCCTGCAGCTCTTGGGGCTGGGAAGGGTTTCTTATGAACCCTTTTTCAGTGCCAAAGAACAGAGCTCTGGCAGCCCAAACCATTCTGCTCTGGGAGCACTCTGGAGCAGAGCCCCTGCCCCAAATGGACAGACCCACCTCGCTCATGGGCCATTCTTCTAAAAGCTGCTGAATGAATGAAATATTATTAATCCCCACGGCACAGTCTGGCAGCTTTTGTCATGAAAAGGTCCCAGCTGGAGCACAGCTGGGCTGAGCACCCCATGGCATTGGTGTTGGTGTTCTCGAGCTGTCCCTGTTGGGTGACAGGACCAGAGCATGGGTGACAGGATCCTGCACTGCAGCACAGCAGCTGTGTTATTGCAGGAGGAAAGATTTCTCTTTCTGAGAGCTGGGAAATATTTTTTCCTTTCCTTTGCTCCGTGCTGGCAATTACCAAAAGCAAGGCAGACATGGCGCTGCTCTGTTCTTCATTGCACTGATCATATTTAGAATAATCTTTGTTGGTTGCCACCACAGCAGTGCTGGAGCTGGGATAAATCCCAGGAACACCCCTGTAATTGGAAGCTGCTGGGTGTAAATGAGCAGTAGCACCTCGGATGAGTGTGGCTGCTCCATGAAGAAGGAATTGTACCTGGAGCAGCTGTGACTGTAATCAGAGAGGGATTCACAGGGGCTGCTGAGATCCATCTACTCAGTGATAACGTGGTGATCACCCCAGACACGGCCCAAAGTGCTGTGGAGCCATTGGGAAGCACCTCAACACCCTGGATTGGTGGTCACAGTGTGACAGCACAGTGCTTGGGGCTGGAGCTGCCCCAGAAGGAGCAGAAGGAGCTGTTCTGGTCAGAAGGAGCAGAAGGAGCTGTTCTGGTCAGAAGGAGCAGAAGGAGCTGTCCTGGTCAGAAGGAGCAGGGTTCTGGTCAGAAGGAGCTGTCCTGGTCAGAAGGAGCTGTTCTGGTCAGAAGGAGCAGAAGGAGCTGTTCTGGTCAGAAGGAGCAGAAGGAGCTGTTCTGGTCAGAAGGACGTGGTCAGAAGGAGCTGTTCTGGTCAGAAGGAGCAGAAGGAGCTGTTCTGGTCAGAAGGAGCTGTCCTGTCAGAAGGAGCGTCTGGTCAGCAGGAGCAGGGTTCTGGTCAGAAGGAGCAGAAGGAGCTGTTCTGGTCAGAAGGAGCAGAAGGAGCAGAAGGAGCAGAAGGAGCAGAAGGAGCAGAAGGAGCAGAAGGAGCTGTTCTGGTCAGAAGGAGCTGTCCTGGTCAGAAGGAGCAGGGTTCTGGTCAGAAGGAGCAGAAGGAGCTGTCCTGGTCAGAAGGAGCAGGGTTCTGGTCAGAAGGAGCAGAAGGAGCTGTTCTGGTCAGAAGGAGCTGTCCTGGTCAGAAGGAGCAGGGTTCTGGTCAGAAGGAGCAGAAGGAGCTGTCCTGGTGAGCAGCACAGAGCTGACACAGCCCAGCGTGGGGTACAGTCAGGATCCGGCCCTTTCCCCACTGAGGAGATGAACCATTTTATTAATGATATGAAATTAAAACTAATGGACAAGAAAACTGGGCTGGAGTTAATGACTGGAGTGGTTCCTGGCGAATGTTTGTGTCACCTGCTCCGCACAACCCCTGTGCCCCAGAACTGATCCCTTCTGCTGTGTGATTGTTGGCAAGGTCAGAACAACCCTTCAAATCCTGACCTACAGTTTTCTTGCTGCAACTCAAGTTCTTTGTTTCCTATCCCACCTTCAAAACGGCCAAGAGCTGCTTCTCTGCTTTGCTGTTACCTTTTCCTTATTTGAGAGTGGTTATCTTCTCACATCGGTCTTCTCTAAATTTAAACAAGCCTAATTCCTTTCCTGGTAGGTCATGGTTTCTAGATCTGTAACTTTCTTCCTCTGGATTCTCTCCAGAGCTTTGGCACTCCAGCTGTGGATTTGCACTGCTGAACAAAGCAGAAGGAAAATCCCATGGCTCTGCAACTTTTCAAGCCTTCAGAGAGAATTTGCCATTTGCAAATTTAGAATTAGTTGGTTTGCACTCATCTGCTCATTACCATCTTGATGTTTATAAAAAGCTTGTTGGATTCCTCACTCCATTGTTTTTGCATAGCTGAGGCTAAGATGAAACTGTTCATGAACTAAAAATATAATGTATTCTTAAAAGGGTAATTTATCCCTTCAACATTTAAAATGTCTAATTGGAGAATTAAGATTTTTTTCTGAAAGACACGTTTCAGAAATATTGACCTGGTTTTAAGGATGATTTGGTGGCCATCTGCAGCTATCATATATATATATATATATACACACAATCCCCTTGAAGCAGACACAGTTTGGAAGTCTTGGGAGATGCAATGTTTTTTTCTCTCAAACAGCTCTCAGAATCAAGGCATGTTTTCAGTCATTCTTGTGTTCCTGCCCCAATATCTGCACAATATTGATCTTCTTCGAGGGGTCGTTTGATAGCACAGAGAAGGCACCACTCGGCGCCTTGTGCTGAAATTTGAGACAGGAACTTAATTAAACAGAGAAAATGGTTAAACATTTGCAAGACATTGTAAAATAAGATCCAGCTCTAATGGTTTTTGAAAGACGGCGTTTCCATATTAGTTCATTGTGCAAATATTGAGGGTTGTGAAACGTATCAAGGCTGTAAATCTGCTCCTGTGAGAGCCATTGATCTCAGCTCTTGTTGCTTTCTGGGCAAGTCCAGGTTTGCTCTGCTCATAAAGTGAGAGGGAGAAGAGAATATTTGGTGTGAGGAAAGACACCATTCCCTTGATAAGGAGTTGCAGGCTATGATTTGGTTTGAGTTAAACACATTGATTGGATCGGCTCTGACAACAGCTAAGCCTTGTTTCTCTGAGATTTTAAAGTGCTTTTTCAAGTTACTGTAGTGAGTGAACATAATGGCAATAGCTCACATCTTCTACCTCACCAAGCAGTCTGGAAAGGCTGTAAAACATGTTTGTAAAATCCTCTGTTGTCCCTAATGTTTCTCTATTCCTAAGCATAACATTGTGCTCTGATGGGAGGGACATCCCTCCATCATGCAGAGAAAAAGTGTCTCAAGAGCTGCATGAGGAAAACAGAGATATTTAGAACTGACTTAACTGCAGAGGGTAGAGAGCAACTGCAAGACAGATGCATTTGGTTTGCAGCTGGAAGAGTTTTATGCACAGGGGAAGCTGTCTTTAAATGTGTAAGACTGGTGTTAAAAGAAAAACTCTGAAGAGAGACCTCCTAAACTGCAGCAGTGTGCTTTGAGCAATATTAGAATAATCAAAAAAGGGAGCCAAAATCTTTTGGGTTTGGGGGTTTTTTGTTGCTCTATTTTTTGTGGGTTTTGGGGCTATTTTTTTGGTTGCTTTTCTAGCTAATGTCAATGTGTTTTAATTTTGTTAACACAAAGTGCAAGCAGGAAATTGGTTCTCTGAAAGTTAACATGACAGAAAACAAATAGAGATCCTTACAGCTTGATCTGTCGTGTGTACCAGCTCTGATAGGAGCTTAGCTCTTCCTCTGTGAAAGCTGGCATTTGCCAGACTTGGACTCTGCTAATATTAAGAAGGCTCACTTTTTAATTTTTTTTAAATAAATTTAAATCCCATTGTATAGCCACATTTTCGCATGATATTTATAGCTCAGCAGAAATGTGCAACAAAGCTCATCTGCTGGCAGCTTGTATTATTTTTGATAATCGTGTTGAACTCCAGCATAGCAGCTCTGAAATTTTTCATCACAGCTGAGTCCTTAGAACTCAGGCTAAGGAGGAGCTGGAATTGCCTTTTGATACGTAGTGCTGAGCTGGAAATGATTAATTGAGCCAGCTCATTATTTTCCTGAACTACGAGGGAGCCATTTAGCAGTGGAATACAAGGTTATTTAGCAGTGGAATACAAGGTTTTTTAGCAGCTGGAATACAAGGTTTTTTAGCACTGGAATACAAGGTTTTTTAGCACTGGAATACAAGGTTTTTTAGCAGCTGGAATACAAGGTTTTTCCCTCCTTGGCCCTTTGGCTTAACTGCAGTGTCAGCACTCACCAATGTGGAGATCACAGAAAATAAATAACCTTTAGCAGGAGAGTTTTTCTTGCAGCAGGCTGCTCCTGCCCCTGTTGTACAGGTGTTCTGCCAGAAATGCTCAGTTCTGTCACATTTTAGAGGCTGAATATTTGCTCTGAGTGCCTGGAGATGAGGTCCAGGTACATCAGGAGGAATGGGAAGGGAGATCAGTGAGAATTCACCAGTAAACACAACGCAAGATAAAACATGACTGTCAAGGAACATTAATTACTTTAGAGCCTCACACTGTGTTCCTTGTGCATTTTAATTATTATTTCAGCATCATGTAATAGGAGTTGGTTTATAAGATGATGATAGCACTCGAGGCCATGGCTGTGGCAGGTTTTTAAGCAGAGGGTGGTTGTTGAGCAGAATCTGTCCCTGGCTTTGCTGTGCCCTGCAAACCATTGGAGCTGGGCTCAGGAGGGCAGGGATTTCCTCTGCAGTGACCTCTGAAAAAGAGAGCCTGTGAACTGTCCCAGTCTGGGCTGAATTCTGCTGAAATGCTCCTCGGTTCCATCAGTGAGCCCAGTCAATCCTCCAGGAGCCAATTCCCCTTGCACTGTTGCAGCAACACTGAACCCTCCCCCATTACATTAAATGTTAATTTAATCAACATTAAATTACCTCTCATTTTCCTAAAATCCCCTCTCTATGTGAAGGCTGAAGTGGACGTGGCTGTTTTTGTCACTACTTCCCCAATATCACTGTGTTTATGTTTATGCTTTGGCTAAATCTTGCAGACAAGATTCAACTCTTGCAGGGCTGAATCAACCCTTCACCTTCTGAGGATTGTGAAGAACGGGGTTTCACTATTCACAGAGGTTTGCATCTTCTTTTGTGTGGCAACAAGTTAAAAAAGTGTTGTATATTTTGGATATATGATATTGTATATTGGATATATATTTTGGATTTCCCAGACAGTAAGCGGTGCATTTGCCCAGACTGCTCCCCCAATTACAATTACACGTGTGTGGTTCCCTGTGAATCCATCTGCTCCCTCATTATCAGTTATTAAAAGGCGTTTCAGACAGTGATTAGCCTCACTATTGGGGCTGCAGAGGCGCTGATATTTTTGTGAGCTGTTCTGAAATGTTCAAACCAACGCAGTCACGAAATGCCTCTGTGCAGAGACAGAGGAAAATGGAGTTCATGGGAGCCTATTTCACACCCTGATCCCCCTGAGCTCCTGTTGAGCCTGGAGAAGTGGAAATACCCCGTACTTTGGGTGTCAAACTGGCACCGTTGGTTTGCTGAGCCTGCTCCCAGTTTCCCCAGCTGCACTCTGGTTTTTGTGTCCTGCAGGGACCGGACTGTCAGGTTTTGGTTATCTGCAGAGATTGGGTGGTTGGGCAGTTGGGGTGAGGGCTGTTGTAAATATTTCCTCTTTCAGGAGTTCTCCAGCCCCAAGGTGTTTGTCAGGGGTGTCATGGCTTTCCATGTACAACCTCCCTTCTTTCTCTGTAGGGTGAACACTGCTCTGCTGCTTTTCCCTTTCACTGCTGAGAGCCCAGTGAGAAGTGTCAGCACGAGGATGGAGGTGTGTGCAAGGGAACCCCTCTCCTCTGCCCCAACAGAATAAAAATGTAATCGTTTACAGGGTTTGAGTGTTTAGCCAGGAAATTGGATTTTTAAGTGTGTTTGCAGCTCATGCGTGCATGTTTGAACACTCCCATCCACTTAGATCAGTTAGAGTCACCAAACTCGTTCTTTTTTCAAAATAAAACTGCACTATGCCTAGACATGTTGTGCTAAATCTGTTCCTGGTGTTATTTCACTGACTTCCCGAAGAATTACACCAGAGGTGAACACGGTCTGGTATAGCAGCTTTTTTGCCTGGAGCAAGTCTTTACAGCAGAGTTGTATTTCTCTCAAAAATATAAAAGGAGCCCTGACAGATCTGCAGCTCTGCTGGTGTGAGCAGGTGCAGCTATATTAAATTATTTCTTATTAAATTGATTCAGCAACTTGAAGCTCGTAATTTTTGTTCTGCTATGGTTCTGTGACAGAGACCTTTTAAATCAAGCAAAGCATATATCTTCTCTTGTAATTCCTTTCTCTGGTATTATCATTTTAAAGATTTCTTTTTATATGTAGCATGGATTCTGATTGTATTATTTATTTGGGTAAGTTCTGAAAATTACAGCTTTTCCCAGTTAATTACATTGAGCTGTGGCATTGCTGGTGTAATTCCATTTAATCCACTGACATCCGGATGAATGTGAACAATAGTTTCTGCTTTCATTTTCAGGTTCAAACGGTTTTAGGCTCTGGTGGTCACTGTGGCATCAATTGGTGAGCTTCCCTTGCAGCCAGTGGAAGCACTGATTTCCCCTGCCTGAGGATCTGCATTGTTATTTTAAGGGTGCCAGATGAAATGTGGCTGGAGAGTTCTCCCCTGCTTTGACTATTTGTGAAAAATAACCTGATTCTCTGTGCCCTTATGTACTTGCATGCAGAAAGTGTAGTAGAGTTCCCTTCTGACAGTCTGACTGCTCCACCTCTGCTCATTTGAGGTAGAGTGGTTATGAACTTTTCACTTTTCCTGGGTGCATCCCATGCCCGTGTTACTGCCATTTCTGCTTAGCTGCTGTACCCTCAGCGTTAGGAGCAGACAGAGGTGTTTGCCTGCAGTTCCATGCCTTTAATGCCTTTTGGTTGTGTGTTGTAGGTTTATTCTCTTGAACTCCTAAAGGAGTTCCATGCCTTTAATGCCATTTGTTTTTTTGTTGCAGGTTTATTCTCTTGAAGGCTCCAGGCTCAGGCTTGGAGAGCCCAACCAGCACCATTGAGGCCAGCAGCTGGAGCGGCAGCGACAGTCCTGCCGAAGACATCGAGAGGATGAGTGATTCTGCAGATAAACCCATTGACAACGATGCAGAAGGTGTCTGGAGCCCTGACATTGAGCAGAGCTTTCAGGAGGCTCTAGCAATCTATCCACCGTGTGGGAGGAGAAAAATCATCTTATCAGATGAAGGCAAAATGTATGGTAAGTGGTGCACGTTTAGCCTTTGGAAATAGTTGTTCCAAGATGAGAACGGTAAAGCCCAGCTTGTTTTTACACGATATTCCTGGTTCTGATTTTGGGACTTTTGGAGTAAATGGTGAAGAAATCTGTGAAGCTGAGAGAGCTCAGCTGAGCTGATGTTATGGTCAGGAGTGTCCAACCCAGATTCTTCACAGCTGGCACTAGGGAACAGTATTGATACAGAATTGTCTCTTAGTTGCCTTTGATAATGCCTCTCATAATTGCCTTTGATAAATTCTATGCTGTGGTTGAATGTGAATGTTTAAAAAAAGCATTGAAATGTGTCACTCCTCGGGCATAAAAAAAAGTAGGCATTTTTCTTTATTTTCCCATTCATTTTGACAATCACTGATTTCATTTAATGGTTCCCAATCTTGACTTGTTAAGTGTTAACATTTAACATTGTTAAATGTTAACATTTGTTAAATTACAGATGTATAAAAAAAACTGTTTGTGCATATCCAATTGCTGATTAATACTGGTAGCTAGTAATGACATACGCATAGGCACATCTTGTATTTCTGCTAATCCTAAATCAAATAGAGTTAATTTTCAATCAGAAAAAAGGAGCTGTGCATGCTGATGCTGAAAACTTGACTGAAAGTGTTGCCCTGATTGTGAAGAAAAAAATATGTTAGGAAGTGCAGGGTGTACTGTGTGAGCAGAATTTGTATCCTGACTTTGCAGTGGATGAACTCATGTTTTCATTCTTCAATGAGTGACTGCTTTGTAGTGTTTGAGGATTTATTGAAACCATGCTACGTTTCTGAGGACTTTCTAATAGAGTCTCATGGCCCCGAGAGCATAATTGTTCTCCAAGGATTTTGAAATCAAAACAGTGTAAGTGTTTTACATTCTGTGTGGCATAATGAAAATAATTTAATGCCTTTTAGTGGCATACCAAGTTTATTTCACTTACAAGAGAGACATTGCTAAGCTTCCATAGGATTGGGGGATATTGTAATGTGTCAGTAATTCATGGCCCACCTAAGACAAAAGGTCAAGAGAGCACCATTCCATTTTCTGACTGAAATTACCTTTAGATATAGGCACCAGAACAAATCTGATCTTTATGGAGGCAAACATAATAATCACTCTGTGTGGATTAAGTTAAGCAATTGTAGTTTTTGATCTTTGGAGGGAGACTTTGAGAAGAGCAGAGATTTTGCTTGAAGAAACACTTTAAGTCTCTGTCTTTGATTTAATGGGAGTTTTGCGACATTGGTGTAAGCAAGCAGCCAGAGTTTCTTCACTGTTCTTTGTGGTGGTAAAATCTTCCTTAAATTGGCATTTCTGATGGTCTGTGTTCATCTCCCTTTGCCTTCCCAAAATGTAACTTAAGGCACGAGAGGTTGATGAGAACCAAAGGCTTTTGATCCCACCCCACAGAGAAGCGTTGAGGGGCCCATGGCTGGGGACAGGAAAGGGGAGGGATGTCCTGATGTTTATTTTTTCCTTGCCTGAGGACATCCTCAGGCTGTAAAGACAAAACTGTGATGTGTGCAAGACCTTGAGCATTTCAGGCTGCTACTGGCTCCTTGAAGAAACCCTCAGAAAAAAACAAATGAAAGCTTAATGAAACTCCTGATTTTAAATTTATAGGAAATGGTTGGGTAAGAAGCAAAGACGCTTGTTTTGGTTTGGATGGGGAAATTCCAGCAACTGGTTTTGAAATTCTTGAGAGAAAGGGAATGCGTGGTAAGGCCAAGGGAATACGTGATAAGATTCCCACAGGAAAGCACTGTCCATCATTCCATCTCTCTTTCCTTTGGGACTGAGGTTGTGAAGATCTTACAGTGTTGGTTTTGCTCCTAGTACATATTGACTAAAAGTAAATAAAATATTTAGAAAAGTGAGGATGGTATAAAGGTGCAGACTTGAAGGAGGGTGGAGGGACCCATCTATAAATTGATGATCAGACTCTTTGTGGAAGCAGCTCAGTGTAGAACATGGACAAAGGACTGAGTTCCAGACCCATTTCCATTTGTCTTGCCAAGGCACTGGTGACACTTCTTCCATCTGTACTGTTTCCAAAGGAGTCTTGATCAAACACAAATACAATCTGCTGGTACCAAGTAGGACACCCATAATTTCCCTTCCCTCTCAGAGATCCATTCCATGAATTTCCGTGTCCTTGTTTATCCAGCTCTAGTAAAACTCCATCAGAGGGCATTGCCTGTCCTGTGTTTGTATTTGTTCGATTGTTGGTTTTTTTTGCTGCTGACAGTTTAGTAACTCGTAGCAATTCCTGTGAACTCACTTCTTGGCAGGACACTTGCCTGTGCTTGTCTTTGCTCCTGGGAGAGAGTTTTGGAAAAGATTACAAGAATGAGAGAAAGCTGCTGTGAAATGCAGCCCTGCTTTTATCCCTGAAGTCACTGCAGTTACCACGGGCTCGGATTTGGCTCTGTGCACGTTTTATTTTTTTTTTTATTTTAAACGTAGCCACAGAAGATGTGGCTTTAGTGCAGCTGCAGGGACATTGCCACAGTGCCATAAGCTGTGAGCAGTGGAATATGCCCACAGACATGTCATTATTGCACTGCTCAATTGGCCTCAAGGCTAATTTAGGTGCCTAAAGGTGGCTTTTGTCTTCAAGACAACAAAATAATTTGATGTTAATTTTTTAGACCTGAAAACACCTCTTCAATTAGGAGTTTGCATTGGAGGTATTAATGTCTGCAACAAAACTGCTTAAGAATATGTAGTAAATATTAAAAGGGAGTTTTTTTTTTGCGTGTGTAGTAGTTTTACAGAGAAAAATGAGTATTAATTAATATGAGAAATTGCATAGCAGCCACTCAGAACTGTGTGCGTTTATTGGGTTATACATAAACTGTAAAGGGAAAATGATACTTTTATAAAAATTTCTGGTCAGGTATTAGAATTTTTGCATGATGAGTAATAATAGTCTACTTTTTCAAAGCATCTTGTATAAATTGGGTATTAAAACTGAACTTTGAGCTAGAACATTGACAAAAAAGATCCTATTCTGTCAGCATGCCGGATTCTGTAGCCAACTGCTATTATTTGGTGTTTTTCTGGGTTTCTGTTAAGAAACGGCAAAGTAAATAGCTTTATGAAGGATTCTCTAGCTAACTGCTATTATTTGGGGTTTTTCTGGGTTTCTGTTAAGAAACTGGAAGTAAATAGCTTTATGAAGAGTACAGTAACATGTTACAAATTATTTTTACCACTGCTTTTAATTTTAAAAGCTCCATGCAAGTTACCACTTTCATAAAGACACTGTTACCTTATGAAGTTTCCGCAGTATTAAATACATTTGAATGCAAATGAGGTATTTGGAGTGATGAGATACCAGATGTGAAGTATCAGGTTTCAGTTTATTCATCTGTCCCTGCAATCACTGTACAAAGATATGCTCTTGGTTTTTGTTTTTTTTTTGTTCTCCACAACGTGCACCAAATGCAGTGGAGATGGGACTCCTATTCTGAAAGCCACTCTTTGGTTTTTTGGGCTGTAAACAAATCTCCAGAATTGTCCGAAAAGGTCCAAATCTCCAAAAATGTCCAGAAAGGTTCTGGCAGTGCTGGGCTTGCTCAGTGTGTGCTGTGAGTCCTGAGCTGCAGGAAGGGCAGCGAGGAGCACAGAATCGGGGTCTGTTTGACAGTGACTGCTGAAATGATGAGCAAATCTCAAATCTGCCTGGGAAGGTTTCTGCAGTGCCGTGATGTTCTTGCAGCAGCAGCAGCTGTGGTCTGGGTTTGTGAGCAAACCCTGCTGCTGTGGAAAGCAGGGCTGGTTGGGCTCGTCCTCCAGGATTGCTGAAATGTGGGGGAACAGGGTTCAATCTTTCTGCTGGGGCTGTCAAGACTAAATTGTCAGTGCTTTGAGATGAAGTGACAAGAGTCTTCACAAGACAGATAATCTTTTTCTTTTTCTTTTTCTTTTTCTTTTTCTTTATTTTTTCCCCTCTGCTGTAACCTGCTCTCCTAAAGAGACTCCAAATGGGACAGTGAGAGCTCTGTGTGTGAAGGTGTCACCTCCTGCAGGAGAGCAGACTGTGCTTTTGTGGAAGGTACAGGGCACAGCAATCGAGTATTGGCTGGGTTGGGGTAGAGGATGATGTATTCCAAACAAAATGGGAAAGTACACTGGAGAGCTTTGCTGAAAAATGATGCATCAGAAAGAGGGGGTCATCCTTTGGAAGGGATTTTTAGCACTTTGGCTCTGGCCTCTCCCTGCTAAACATGTTCTCTTCAGTCCCCCTATAAAGGGGAACCTTTCCTGTCCATGGTCTGTTCATAGGAAAGATCACAATGTGCCCAAATATCCCACTGTTGAGTGGGCACTGCCCTGCAACATCAGTTCTTACCTGGAATTGAGTGGAAGGTGCCAGGGCAGGTTCAGGTCAGGCATTTGTCCACTTCATTTGTCCACCTTTAATGGCCAATCCTATCCAAAGAGCCATCCTAAACAGAGACAGAGATTGTCCTTCCTTTATGACATTGTTCTTTAAGCAATACCTTGGTTTAGAACTGACTCTGGGTTTGCTCAGGGTTGGTGTGATAACAAAGAACTCTGTGGGATCAAGGAGCAGTGGGAACACAGATTTACAGCATCCTTGTTTTTCTGGGACATGGAGTGGGTTTATGTCCCTCCCCACACCTCAGGGGTGATCCTGGGCTGAATGTTGGACAGTAAATGCTGTGGTGGTTGTGGCATGAGCCTTACACAATTCCCTGAGGCTGTGCTATTCAAAATTAATATCTATCTTAGCTGAGTCTTACAGGGATTTCCTCACAAATGCATGAAGGATTTTTTGGTTTTTTTTTGTGATGCCCTTGAGAAGTTGCAGTAATACCATTGTACGAGTATTTTCCCATGCTGCAAACAATTTCATGTGGGGCACTTGGTCTGGAACATCAGAGAGAAACACTTCAGGCTCTGGGCTTGCAGATGATTCCAGTCTGGAATTGGACCCTAATGGATTAACAGTTTACAGACTTTCAGTAAAGTCATGGTTTATGGTAGAAAAAGGCTCCTCTGCAATTTTTCTGGTTTTGTTCTAGGCATGCAAAGTGTTTACATTGTTTGGTTAAGAAACATGTTTTTGTAAGCAAAAATAACCCAAATTGAGGACATGAATATGCTGATTCTTTTTGCTGTTTTAAACACAGAGAGGCAGCATGGCTTGCTAGACCTGATGTAAAAGGGACAGCAGTGCATCCCAAATTCACAAAGGAGCTGGAACCCTGAGAAGGCACTGCACTCTGTGGGATTTGCTGGAATGTCAGTCAAACACCACACAATTTTACCTGCAGGGTTCTGATCACTGTTAACAGAAACTGTGATCAGCACACCCGTTCTGTGCTGGGAGAAGGCAGCATCACCATCACAACTGCTGAATGGCATTTCCCACAGCAGCATCTGCAGCAGGTGAAGCTTCCTGAGGGTTTTCTGAATGTGGGCACATTCCATGCTTGTATTGGGATCTCCTTTCTTGAGGAGGGCACTGAGCTTCCAGAGGTTCCTGTGGGCAGAAACCATCAGCACATTCCTTGTGTGGTGCTCTCCTTGGAGGAGCTGTGGGGTACACGGGGACCCAACAGGCAGGGATGGATTTGGACTGAATCTCAATTTGGCTGTAGGCAGCCACAGCACACTGGGTGCCTGACAGATTTTTGGTGCATGTCCCCACTGTCCCCACTGACCCCACTGACCCCACTGGACCCCACTTCCCCATGCCCCACTGACCCCACTGTCCCCACTGAAACCCCCCAATGTCCCCACTGTTCCCCAATTGTCCCCACTGACCCCAATGTCCCACTGACCCCAATGTCCCCACTGACCCCACTGTCCCCACTGTCCCCAATGTCCCACTGTCCCCAATGTCCCCACTGACCCCAATGTCCCCAATGTCCCCACTGAACACCCCACTGACCCCCAATGTCCCCCCTGTCCCCACTCCCCCTGTGACTGTGACACACGCAGAGCTGATGGGGACACTGTGGGGTTGGCGTGTGAGGGGAGCAGAGTGGGAAGGAACAGCAAAGATGCATTAGGGCTGGAAATGCTGAGCGAAGATTGAAATGAAGTAAAAGAGCCATTAAAAGCCCACTTGTATTAAAATGACGAGACAGGAAATTTTACAAGCTGCCCTTGCCCAGTGCAGAGAAGCAGCCCAGAGGGACTGGATAACTTGGCTGATGTCATCCAGGGTTTTATGGCAGAGCTGGGAATTGAGCCCTCTTCTCCCCAGTGCCATCTGAGTTTTAATGCTGAAGGAGGTCCTTTCACAGCTTCTCCAGTGACCCCTGGGGAGCTGAGGGCAAATCCATGTTCCTGCAGCACATCCTGTGTGTGGCTGCATCTCCTGCAAAGAGCAATCTCTGCACAATGTGACCACTGCTCCTCTAATAGGGGACACGACTAAATGCCATTTTATTATTATCAGACATTTGTTTAGTACAGTAGTTCCTTGAACCAAACAAGAAAACATCCTTGAGGTGCTGTGTATGAATAATGGAGAACTCGAAGGAATCTAAGATTTATATGGAGAAGTGAGAGGGAAAATGAAAGGGAAAGTGAGGCAATATTTAGCCCCATATTGATGCTCCATAAGATGATGTGGTCGTTCCACAGAGAATGAGAGAGACTGCTGAAAATAAGATGATTTAATTTGTTCATAACATTATTATTCAAGGAACATAAAAGTATGTGGCCTTATCCAAAGAAGTAATCTAAGAGGTCTTTACTCTGTGCCAAACTGAAATTCTGCTATTTAATTACCGATTTAGAAAATATCTTGGGCTCAATTTCCTCCTCAGTTGCACTGTTATAAATCTAATGGAACTGTTATAGATTTATAGCAGTATAACTGAAGGCAGAATTGGGTCCCTTATGTTTAAAACTTCGTTTGCCACGTAAGTAATAATTCCTGTTTCCTAGGCAGGAGTTTAAGAATTTTGCAGACCTCTGTTCCTGTAAAAGAAATATGAACTAGAGTAGTGTGGGTGAGTGATTAATGCTGGAGGGGATGTCTAGGGGCAGTTGGAATTGGCTGGTGTGGAAAATCCATGTGCAATTCAGATTTAGGATCTGTTTGCAGATGCCTCGTAATTTAAAATGTCAAAAAAAAAACCCAAACCTTAGGCCTTGATGCAGTGAATTAATAAACTGTGTGTTCAGTGTGCAGCAGCTTTGCTGCAGCAATACCCTCACATGAGGTGTGAACTCATCTTAGTAAGGATTTAACTTCAGAATTGATTGTGACCCTTTACATCCTAACAGTATCTATATCATGTAAAAAAAAAACCCCAGTTTTGTTTTTATTTAAATCATATGTTTAATAACTTTAAAAGGAAAAATACTGCCTTATTTATTCAGACCTAAAGAAATCTTGTGTTAGAGCAGATCTGGTTTAACCACTGGCTTTTGGTCTCTAAAGGAGGGGTCTCTCTAAGAGCCTCTTCATTGTTTTTCTCAGCTTCCACTTAAGAAAAGAGCTCAGATTCTGAGGTTTTCAGAAGTGTTTAGGCTGTGCCCATGTCCTGTACAGAGGTGCAGCCCTGGCCCAGCAAAGTCTGAGATCTGCAGAGCCCTGGGGATGCTGTGAGCACGGCCACGTTCCCAGGAACACTCTGTAGTCTGGAAATGGATTTGTGTCACTTCTGACAAATGTAAGCTTTTTCTGAGGTGCTGTAGGCCTACAGCACATTGCAGAAATTGTAAGGAGTTATCGTACAAAACTGTAGCAGAATGTGATCCTTTTAAACCAATCTGTTATCTCAGGAGCAGTGCCACAGTCCTGCTAGGCTCAGCCTAGGCCAGGATCGGGTCTGTCTGGCACTGGCTCTGTTGGATACGGGGATGTTCCTCCCAAAGAGCCTCCTGTAGCCCCTCTGTGCCAAACCTGGCCATGCAAACCCAGCATTCTGTGAAAACACAACTCTGAGTGAACAAAAACACTTCAGTGTTTAGCACAGTCCTGGCTTGTTGCATTCATTCATGATACCTGTGACTTTAAAGTGCGGATTTGGTTTGTTTTTAAATATTGGTCAGTCATGAACTGCCTAAAAATGAGTTGAAATAGAAAGGAGCAAACCCCTCTGCTGTCACTGAGGTATTTGACAGGGTGAGCAAAGGCTCAGGTATTCCAGATATGATAGATGTGCAGATTGCATAAGACACGAGGCATTGCTCGCTCTGAGATCCCGAGTCCTGGCTGCCCTTAAAGCCTTTGTTCCCTTGGCTGAATGCAGTTAATTAGCAACCGTCCCCATGGCAACTGCTCATAGTACAAAAACATTGTCTCGTTTTTGCAGTTTGGCTTATCACACTGTTTACCTGAAGGGCTTTTCACCGCGTCCAGTCTCATTGGAGCTGGCTGCACGCCCGCTCAGGAAGGGAATTGTCAGGATAGAAAAACATCCATGGCAGAGAGATGCTGAGCAGGGCCTGTGTGGGGAACCAAAAACATTGAAAAACTCCTGTGGAAACACAAGTTGGAAGTTTGCAGTGATTTACGTCCAGTTTTAAGGCATGTGGCTTGCCAGGGATATGGTATTTTAAAATCCTTCTGGGGCTGTTTTACAGTGTCTCGCAGCTGCCCCAGTGGTGTTCCCTTTTCTGGAACATTTGTCAAACCCGTGATCTCCCAGGCAGAGCTTTCACCCAGCACCAGCAGGAAAGTTCCTCCTCCACACCTGAGCTGTTCCAGGCAGCTCCAGCTCATTTTTGAAGAGGATTCTGCTCCCTGCTCCACTCTGCCCATCCTTGGTTCCTGTTTTCCTTTATATTAGCATCATTTCATGGGAAAACAATGAGCGCTGCTTTCATGAGAAATTAGTGAAGAAAGGAAGGAGAAGAGCTATTGTGGTTGTATAACACACTGGAGATTTGGATTTATTCATGTCAGCCATCAAAGGGGTGTAAAATCCCTGCTGTGTACTCACATGACTCAGGCATTTACCATGGGCTCAGATTTGTACTCACACAACTTTGTGGGTGTAGGATGCCAAATCATGTTTGAACTTTAGACCCAGGTGTGTCCACGTGTTCACACACCTCTGGAGAGCCTTACCTGAAGGTGTGTTTGTGTCACTGAAATGACTGAAATTTGGCTGCTGTCTCAATCCTTCAGTGCCTGGCCTGGCACCAGGATGAGAGGCCATGGCAGAACTGTTTTCTTGCTTATTAATGCTCGATTTGTTGCAGTTTGTTTGTTGTTTGTTTGTTTTTTTTTCCTTAGTTGGCACTACAGTGGATGAGAGGCAGATCCAGCCTGGGGTAATTCTCATTTTATCCTGGGCAGAGCAGAAAGCAGAGTTTGTCATTCAGCCACACCAGCACTCAGTGCCACCTTCCCTCTGGCAGGGACAGTGTCACCTGGCAGAGATCATTGTCCTTTTAGCCCTGGGTGCATGTGGGCTGCTGCACCTTGATAAAAAGGTTTTATTCAATTTGTGTTTGACATGGGTGTGAGAAGGGGTTTGGGCTCTCTCAGTTTGAAATACAGGAATCATGCAAACGCTGCCAGTGCTGCTGGTGCAGTCCATTATTCCTGCAGAGCTTTGGGTGACTGAGGTTATTCTGCTCTGTGTTAATTCCTGCTCACACTGTTGCACATTCACCATCATTATCAGTGGTATTTGAATGATGGCAGTGCTCAAGTCTGCAGTGGGATAAAGGCTCCATTGTAGCAGCTCTGGAGCACAGAGGATGAGCTGATCTCTGCTCCGGCTGTTCCTGGGCTGTTTGAGGAACTGCAGCATGAGTGGGTTCATCATAACAATAGCAAACGGGGAGAGAAAATGCTGCAAATGATAGGAAAGCCATGGTTCCATGGAGGAACTGCCCATTTGGGTATCTGGGGGACTTTGGGTGGTATTTGTCACACTTGCAGCTGTAGAGTTGAACGTAAATAGAACACTTTTATTTTTGTCAGAGGGCAGTGGCTGCTGCTCATCTCCACAGGCAGCACTGCAGGCTCAGGGCACTGGGAGGGACTGGGATGGGAATGGGGATTATGATCAGTGGGATTGTGGAGCAAAGGGTGGGTGAAATTGGTGACGAAAGAGCTGCTGAAGTGGGGGAAAAATTCTGTGTGATGAAAGGCCTCAGTGTTTATCCAGAGCAAGCTGCACCTTCAGGGGTTCCACAGTGCTGTCCCTCTGTGTCCCTGCCATGGCTGGGACAGACTGGAGTCAATCCCCACTTCCTCCCAGTGTGGAAATTGTTTGCTCACATTCACAGTTCCTCCAGGAGCTCTCTTTGTATGGAAACCACAGACAGTGTCCAAACTGTCAGGATATTTCCCAGCTTTTAAAGGAGCTGCTTAGCATTGTCAGCACCTTTGAATGCACATCTCAGCTCTCCTGAATCCAGATTTGCCAGGTGCCCTTAGGGGTCCAGAAATGGAAAACTCTAATGGCCTGAAAAAGCCTGCTAGAACTTGACGTTATTTAATTAGCTTAAAGTAGAGCTTGGCAGATGGCAAAACAGTGGAAAGGACCTCCCTTTATAAAAATATGGGCCACATCCTCAGCTTGTATAAACTGGCAGAGCTCCACTGAAATAGATGTTCAGCTTCTGTCAGTTAGCAGGGAAGAGAGAAACTTCTGAAAACACGAAAAACAGCTCTAAGACCACAGAAATGGCAGTGGGGTTCAGGAACAGAAGTTGTTTTTAACGCTTTAAAGGCTGCTCCACTCCCAGAGCAGCTGTATCTTTTCCAGTCTTGTTTTTGTTGGTGTGCAGTTCAGAGACAGAATTTGGCTTGCTTTTCCAGAGCTGCATTAAGTCTGCACATCTTGCAGCAGTGGGACCTACTCTGGGCTGCTTTCTGCAAGTCATTCACTTACCAAAGTAAGGCATTAATAATTCATTCTAGTAAAGCCAATCTCTAGACTTGTGTAAATTCATTTATTACGTGACAAACCTAACCAACTTTAAGTTTTTTAGATGCACAGAACATTGATTGAAAGTTGCGAGCTCACCTCAGTCTTTTCCAGTGAAAATTCTTGCTCAGATGAAATCTCCCATATGTTTAAAAGCTGTTGTGTTCTTACATTTTCATGTTTCCCATTAATTGCTTGGGTTCTTTTTTTTTTTGTTGTTTTTATTTGGAAACATGGAAACAAAGCCTGAACAACAAAGCTGACTGCTCACTTGTGCCATTCCATGGTATCAACCTGACAGTTTCATTAAATCTGTAAAAAGAATCAGGTCAGAATTGGAAGTGAATTGAACTTGCTGAAAGCAAGGCAATGCTCACAATCTGCTTTCAGGCTGTCTTTTCTGTACCTGCTCATTTTAATTTGTATTAAACCATCTGTGTAATTTTAGGAGCTATTGCAGGGTAACCCCATACTGTAGAATACTGTGTGAGTTCAGAGTTCACGGGCTCCAAGCTGCAGATTGGGTGCAGAAATGAAAGCAGTGAGAAGGAGAGCTAAAAACAGCAGTGAGAGGGATTGGAGATATTGGTACAGCTGCTAAACCTGGGCCATGCAAACTGCTGTGAAGTGTTTGTGAAGCTTTGTGGAGCTGTGCACAGACAGCCTGTCCCTGCTCCCACCCATGGGGCACGGGGGATTTGGGGAAAGGAGGAGATTTGGGCAGGGAAAGGAGAGGATTTGGGCAGGGAAAGGAGGGGAATTGGGCAGGGAAAGGAGGGGATTTGGGAGTAAAATCGTGTCTGATGGTGCAGCACAGCGTCCATCCCGCAGGGTGCAGTTGGATCAGTGCTGCAGAGCTGGGGGCTGCCTTCTTCATTGTTTGCTGCTTATTTATTACTTATTTAATGATTTCATATGACCACGTGACATTTCAGAAGTTCTTCATATTCCATAAATCCTGTGATTTAGGGTCAGTTGGGATTTCTGACGCTGCCCCTGCATCACCATTGCTGCGGGGATCCCGGCTCCAGAGGGGACACTTTGGGACCCCATCGTGCCACCCCCTCCCCATCCCAGCAGGAACGGAGCCTTGCTGCCCTGCATGGGGACTGGAGCTCCAGCCATTCCTGCAATCCCCTCCTGAGCCAGCTTTAAGTTCTTTCCTCAGCAGTGGATGTGCCCAAGGTGTGCCATGGCCAGTCCCATTGCTGGGGCTGGTGACAAGTGTCCAGAGCTCAGGCAGAGGTTGGAATGGGTGACCATGGGTGGTGACCATAGGTGGTGACAAGTGTCCAGAGCTCAGGCAGAGGTTGGAATGATGACCATGGGTGGTGACCATGGTGGTGACCATGGGTGGTGACCATGGGTGGTGACAAGTGTCCAGAGCTCAGGCAGAGGTTGGAATGGGTGACCATAGGGGTGACCATCCAGAGCTCAGGCAGAGGTGGATGTGACCATGGGTGACCATAGGGGTGACCATCCAGAGCTCAGGCAGAGGTTGGAATGGGTGACCATAGGGGTGACCATCCAGAGCTCAGGTTGGAATGGTGACCATGGCATGGGTGACCATCCAGAGCTCAGGCAGAGGTTGGAATGGGTGACCATGGAATGGGTGACCATCCAGAGCTCAGGCAGAGGTTGGAATGGGTGACCATGGGTGGTTCATAGGGGTGACCATCCAGAGCTCAGGTTGGAATGGATGACCATGGGTGGTGACCATAGGGGTGACCATCCAGAGCTCAGGCAGAGGTTGGAATGGGTGACCATAGGGGTGACCATCCAGAGCTCAGGCAGAGGGTGGAATGGGTGACCATGGGTGGTGACCATAGGGGTGACCATCCAGCCCATGTTGGCACATGACCCCAGGACAGCCAAGCAAGGGCCCTGTCCCAGGAAAAGCAGGGTGTCCCTGTTTTCCCTGCTGAGGCAGAATCACCAGCAGCAGCTCCCAGCTCTGTGCCTGCAGCGGGCCGAGTTGGCTCCTTCTGTTTTTCCCCTCCAGGAAGACTCGTATATGCCTATTAATAAATTACAAACCATAGTAAATGACTTGAGAGCATTATTTAGTGGCTCTAGGGCTGTGCTGTTTATGAAATCATCCATTAAAATAATGTATTTTGTTTGTGTATCTTGGAGTTAGGGAGGGTTTGATGTGTGCAAGCTGGGGAACAGCACGTGGCATTTTTGTGATAACAGTAATATGACAGCTTGGTCTGTAGCATGCCTGTTATTGAAACATCTGAATGACTGAAAATTCCTGGTTAAATGAGCAGACTTGCAGGGCTGTGTGTAATTCTGGCTCTTATTATTTTTGCAGCACTAGACTTCATAACATGCAGTGCAAAATACTTGCAATTGTCAAATTGCTGGTGAGAATTGAAAGTTGTACCGGGCAATCAAATGAATTGATGGGCTGGCTACCACAGGCAAAGCTTAATTTCTGAGGTTGTGCAGCTTAAACTATCAAAGATAACCTAAGGTCATAGATACAAAGCCTAATAAGAGCTTTCCTTGTAGAAAATTGTCCTACAGGTTGTTAAGAAGAATAGTGCTGAAATACAGAGCAAATTTCCCTGGACAAAAATGTAATAGCAGGTTACACTGAAAAGGCAGATTCACCTGTGCAGCTCCCAGAGTTTGCTCAGCACAGATGAGGTGAGGCTCTGGCCAGAAAAGAACTGCTCTGGGGATGCACCATGAAAATCTGCACCATGAGAAATGAGAAATCTGCACCATGAGAAATCTGCACCATGAGAAATGAGAAATCTGCACCATGAGAAATCTGCACACGAGAAATCTGCACCATGAGAAATGAGAAATCTGCATCATGAGAAATCTGCACCAGAGAAATCTGCACCAGAGAAATGAGAAATCTGCACCACGAGAAATGAGAAATCTGCACCACGAGAAATGAGAAATCTGCACCATGAGAAATCTGCACCATGAGAAATGAGAAATCTGCACCACGAGAAATGAGAAATCTGCACCACGAGAAATCTGCACCATGAGAAATCTGCACCACGAGAAATCTGCACCACGAGAAATCTGCACCATGAGAAATGAGAAATCAGCACCACGAGAAATGAGAAATCTGCACCATGAGAAATCTGCATCATGAGAAATGAGAAATCTGCACCATGAGAAATCTGCACCATGAAAATCTGCACCATGAGAAATGAGAAATCTGCACCAGAGAAATCTGCACCACGAGAAATCTGCACCATGAAAATCTGCACCATGAAAATCTGGCTGCAGCCACCGCAGTCGGGGAGTGCTGACAAGTGTTTGTTTTTTTTTTTTTTTTTGCATATTCTTACTGTTCTGTTCTGGCATGTCACAAAGCCAGGATTTCACCTTGTTCTGAAAATGGTGAGGGTGGTTTATTTAATTTCACATATGGAATATCAGTAAAACACCACTCTCAGGCAGGAACTTTGGCCATGGAGGGTTGAACTGAGATGATGGGTTATACTGGGATGATGGGTTATACTGGGATTGTGGGTTATACTGGGATGATGGGTTATACTGGGATTGTGGGTTATTTGCAGTGGAATTCCACCCAAATTGGGTTTGTGGGTATGAGGGTGCTGTGTGAGCCCTCTCTGCACAATTCAGATCAGAATTTAAATTTGATTTTTGACACTCTCTGGGTAGATGCTGCCCTCCTGCAGGTCCCTCCAGGCACCCCTGGGGCAGATCCTCACAGGATTTTTCTGCTTTGTTTTCAGTCTGGGCTTTTTTATTCCATAGCTGTGGCAGGAGTAGGAGGCTCTGCCAATTGGACCTGCTGCAGTGTATTTATTTATTTGTTTATTCAGTTTTTATCTAGCACAGCAAGGTTCTGCTCTTGGGTTTGAAATGGAAGGTGCTGCTCAATATAAATAATAATCAGATGGGTATGTAACAGCTTTCTTAATGCTCACATTCAGTTTCATGCAGCTAATGTTAATGCTAACATTCAGTTTCATTTTTTATGAATCATTTCTGCAGCTCCTCTCTAAAGGAGAATTTATGTAGCAGTTTTCTTTTGGCAAATATAGAAGCTGATTGAATTCAAATGTAGGCATTATTTAAAAGTATAGTGCAAGACCCTATTGTGTAAAAATTATAATGAGTAGTTAAAAGAACATTATTTTCGTCTCAAAATCATTAATTTTAAAACTCGTAATAGTATTTATTTGTCACTGTTTGGGGAAGTGAGACAGAAACCCCAATTTCTCCCCTGTGTAGTCAATCTCTTATGGTAAAGAGCTTTTCACATAAGAAACAAATTTCCATTTCCACTTACAAACAAAACCAGGGTAAGTCTAAAGTCTAAAAATACTAATCATCAGAGACTGGATTTAATAAATGAAAATGGTTAATGGTTAAAAAATAAAATGGATTTTATCCCTTTAATTATAAGCAAAAAATGCAGTGTGAAATGCCATTGTAACTGGAGTTGACAGTAAATTCAGCTCTGGATCAGACCTCACATGGATTGAAATAAAACAGAGATATTACTCTGACTAATTTTGCATTGTAATAATTATTTAATGCTTACAATGAAGCCTTGTCCTTAGGGTTTTATGCTTTAGCTGTTTTGTACCCACGCCTTTTAGTTATTAAGTACAGACAAAGCTGCCATTTTTTCAAATGGCATAATGTATATCAGTGAAAAACATCACAAATAGACATTTTCTGCTAGAACAGATTAACTGTATGAAATCTGGAACAGTTTCTCCAGCTTTGGAAGTTTCTTTAAGCAGTGCATAAGCCATTAATAGATTTCTATAAGTACCAATGGCTATCATTTCTAAAATTTACACATCTTTAAAAAGAGCTGGTTGGAAAAGGGATATTTGCTTCAAACTGAAGGAGGGTTGATTTATGTGAGCTCTAAAGTGAAAGTTCTTTACATTGAGGTGGTGAAACAATGGAACAGATTGCCCAGAGGGGCTGTAGGTGCTCCAGCCCTGCAGACATTTAAGCCCAGCTTGGACAGGGCTCTGATCTGGTTTAAGACATCCCTGACTGCAGAACTTGGACTCGATGCCATTTAAAGGTCCCTTCAGTTATTCTCTGATTGTTATCCAGAGCTGTGATAGGAGCACAGTGATTTTGGGAGGGTCTGAAATGGGCAGAGCCATGAACAGCAGAATTATGGAATTGTGGCATCTTCCTTAAAAAAATTCCTTCCTGGAATTGTGGCTGCCAGGCCAAGTCCTTGCTTAGAAAATAACTTAAAAGTTCAGTAAAGTTAAAAAAAAACCCAAACCCCAAAACAAAAACAAAAACCACAAAGAAAACCCCCAACAGCTGGGCTTTGCAATCACAAAGAAAGATAGATTTGCTTTAAATTACACAAAGATTAAAAGTGCTGATAGTGGAAAATACCTTACCTATGGCACTTTGAGTTAACTGAGAGAGTTCAGCCAGCGATTAAACTGCTGAGAGGGAGGAGAGCACAGATTGCATTTCAAAGGGAAATTCAAGCAATGCATTAACGATTATTAATGTGTGTTATTGTTAAAATAATCATATTTATTATGGTCTAGCCTAGGGAGAAGCAGCAGAAATGGCAGTCTTGTTCCGGAGACTGTAGGAACACACACACAGTAGGTGGTCCTGGCCCTGCAGTGTAAATAGTCAGAGATGGAGTGATAAAGCTCAGCCTAAGCAAAGAACAGAGAAATGCTCTGGGTTTGCATCTGCTCCCTGCAAGGCCTGGAGAATATCTCTGCCTGCTTCTTCTCCTTCCAGAGTTTGCTGTGGATATGTGAGGGCTTCTGTGTGATCCTGACTGGAACCAAACAATCAGCCAGATGTGAGGAGCAGTGAATTATTGATGAATTGTTGGTATTGGCTCTCACAGTCATAGAAAAGCCAGGGATGGACAGGATAACGTGATTGCTGCTCACACTGAGCCACAGGCTTGGCTCCTCCTTGCTTTGCCTCAAGAGCAGAAGAATTTTACACCCACTTGCACAGAGATAAACATTGCCCCTGTTTGAAAGCAGCAGTTGTTTATTTGCTGCTCACACATTTTTAATTCTGCCTATTTTAACCAGCCTGCTCTGCTGGGACATTTGTGTCCATGAGTGCTTGGTGTGGTCCAGGCTTGCAGATGCCATCCAGGAGTGATTCCAGGTTCCTGGGTGGAATAGAGATGTACTGCTTGGAAAGATCAACCAAACCAAACCAAACCAAGCTGGAATTGGGGCTGGTTCCAGTGCCATTACAGGCAGCTAGTTTGGCCTTGTCCTACAAACTGATGTTCCCCTGTGCTCTTTGATCACAGCACTCAGGATCACTGACCCTTAGAAAGGATAAATGTGGTGGAAGAGGTGGTGAACAGCTCTGCTGGAGGAGGATCTGTGTGGCTCTCCCACTGTGCACACTGCAGTTTGTGGGATGGGTTTGCTGGGTTTGTTTAGGCTGAGCTGGACCCTTCTCAGGGAGTTCAGGTTCTTCTGGCAAAGAGGGCATTTGCCACCACCTGCTGCTTGTACTTCACACAACATATATCTGCTGTAGGGCTTTTTTAAAACATTTTCACTTTTTGCTAACATTTGTGGCTTCATTAGATCTTCATTAGACTAATTTGGAGTCCAGTTCTGCCAAGTTGAGGTTTCTCCCTCCCTGCTCAGTCCCTCCCCAGTCACCCCTGGGGCACTGCCAGGGTTCCACAGGGGTGCCCAAAGCTGGCCTGGAGCTGAGAGGATGTGTCAGCGTGGCACAAATATCAAATCTGTGAGGGTGAAGCCCAGAACATCCCTGTGACAGTGCCTGGCACAGCAGAGCAGGAGGGACAGCAGGGAAATGTGGTGGCTCCTGGTGAGGAACAAACACTGATCCCACACACTCTGAGAGGGCCCTGGCTCAGAAAATGCTGTTTTATTGTGCTTTGGGGATGAGGGTGCCCTACAGGAGGATGGGGCTGTATTGGGGCACTGTGCAAGGAACTTGGGAGAGGAGGGGAGGAAAAGCAGCCCTGCAGCTCCTGCCTCCCATTCTGTGCAGCAATTGCACTGTGCAGAGCAGAGATCCCTTATCCTGCCTGTGCTCTTTGAATTACAATCCAGCCAGCGCTAATTATTAAAAAATAAACAAGCCTGTAACTGCTTAAGAGCCTTAAATCCCCTAAATGACAGGGAAATAGCCCCTGAGCAGCACTGAAATAGTCTTTGCTGTGTCTGCCTGTCCTGGCAGCAGACACAAATCATCATCAGAGGGTCACTGTGACACAGAGCCTTTCATGGAAGTGCTACATTACATTAACAAGTGAGTCAACAATAATATTAGCAATAAATGAGAAATTAAATTCCTACTCATTCATCCCTTTGGGTTTCCCAGGGTGTCTCTTGTGTTTTCCTTGTTTTGATCTGAAGCATTTTGAAGCGAGAAGTGTCTTTATTTTGTGTCTTGTGGCGTGATCCCAACCCATTAAAAAGGGTGACAGACAGTTAGCAATTACTGTAGAAAAAAGCTCATGGTGTGATTCAGAAATTAATAATAACAACCATATAACTAATTTTAAGGAGGGGATATAAAATTGAACTTTCCTGCTGAACTGATTTTAATTCAAACTGGCTTTTTTCCAAGAAAACAGATAAAAAACTAATTTGCGTTAAATTGGAATACTTTTAGTTTTCTGAACCCAGAGTGGTAGTGAGGGAGTCACCACTGCTAAGCAGCAATAAAGGATAATGTCTGTACACATCAGAAAACTCTAAATGAGGAAGACTCCTAAGCAGAACTGGAGTTTTTGGCTGCTGGTTTGGATGGGAGATGTGGCTAGACCCTCAAATGGCTCCACAGCAAAAATGTTTAAATTGTTTTGTCTGTGTTTCCTGTTGCTAGATGTAGACTGGAACATTGTTTTGTTTGTTTGTTGCAGATTGCAGCAGTAGCTTAGTTCCAGTATGTGATGGAAAATTGCTTATTGGACTCTCCTGATCAGAAAGCACTGATTATGGGATATTAACTGTAGTGCTTTTATGATGAAGGCTATTAAAGACTGAACCAAAAACCACAACCTCATTACTTTCAGAATTAATGCTCAGAGTAAACCTGCCTTGTTCCTGAAAGGTTCGTTTCCAGTGCATTAATTCTTTGGTTCTTTTTGGCAGACTCATTCACTGAATTGCACTGGTGGTCTGAGCATTTCTAATTTCACTGCCTCTTGTCCAAAGTGGACCTGCAGAGCCCTGTACCTACAGCTGGGACAGATTGTAATCAATCATGGAACATTAATTATTGCAAAATATAACCAGGCAAGGAAGGGGAAACAGTGCTGAGCTGTCCCCTGGCACAGGGCTGTAATGAAATGTGGATAATAAATAAATAAACCTTTCAGAAGAGCAGTGGGGGCTCAGCCCTGCAGGGAGATTGGGCTGATGGGGATCCCAGCTCTGATCCCAGGGTTTGGGACACAGCTCCTTCCATCCTCTGTGCTCACATCTTGGGCTCTCTGTGGCTGTGTCCCCAAACCCAAACACAGCTCTGTTCACTTATCTGTCCTTTGGCCTGGCTGCTTTGGTCCTGGATCCATCTGGGTTTTGCTGATTGGAAACCACCCTTGTTTATGGCTGTTGGTTGTGCACTTGGGGTGAAGTGCCTGAAGGGATTCCTGGGCTGGGCTGGGAATTTTGGGAGTCCCTTCCCTTTCCCTGCTTTGAAATCAGGCTGCAGGTAAGCAAAACTGACTCATGGCTAACAGAACACTAGGGAATTAAACTAGGTATTAAACTAGGGAATAATAAGCTAGGGTTTAATACCATTAAACACACAGTATTAAACTAGGGAAACACAATAGGAGTTCTGGAGTTTTCAAGAACATGAAATCACATACCAAAAGTCTCACCATGTTCCTCCTCGCAGAGTTTGGGGATTTTGTTTGGATTGTTTTCTTTCACCCGACTTTCTCTCAGTATAAGTTTCTTCTTTGTGGCTTCCTTAGATCTACAAACACTAAATAATGTAAAATAAATATTTGTAAACTCTAGATACGTAGATTGAATCTTATTTATTCTCTGCAGCCTTTCCCCCAAGGAGATGTTATCCTGTGTATTTGTCCACAATATATAGAGTGGACAATATCAATATCAATATTAATTCTTTTTTATATTTTCCATAACCCCAGCATTTACTTCCAAGTGTCATACTAGCTTTTCAACTAATGGAATCTATCAAAAAGCCTTTGCTAAAATACTGATTACTCTGTGTCTTCTACTTTTAAACACTGCTGTTGCAGTGAGGTCAGCGTGACATTTTCCCTGTGGGTCACAGCTTGCTGACCAGTGTGGAAATTTATGAATTGCTGAAATTGTGATGTCAGTTAGTAATAAATTCAAGCAAATGTGGAATTTTCGTTCTTTCAATCATAAAGAAAATTCAGCTGAAATTGTTCAGTTTATGATATAGAAAGTCAGGCAGGAGAGGGAACACTGCCTACTGAGTTAGAAGCAGCAGAATGGTTAAATCCACAGGGAAATATTTGCTTTGTCTTTTGCCCATCTTCATGGGTGATCCTTGGCATTATGGGCATGTCATGCCATTTATCACTCACGTTTGCAGCTTTTTTAATTTTTTTTTTTCAGTACAATTGCTGATCCACTCTGGTCTTGCCTAAATTTACTGACTGCTCCTTACAGCTGTTCCAAGTTTTCCATGAGTCATAAAATACTGGACATAGGTCAGCTACTGTGAGAAAATAGTTGCTGTTTGTTAGTGTAGAAATAGAAGTGGCAAGTGATTATTTGATTTCTAGCCTTAAATTTAATTAGACAATAGAAATTAGGGAATATGCACTGCAGAATATTTTTTTTTTGGCTGTGTCTGGAGCCAGGGCAGCCCTGCATGTTCTGTGCACTTCAATTCCTTCACTCAGAAAGGAGAGCAGCAGAGCTGGATGAGATTCAGAGGGTAACGAGGAGGATCAAAGGATTTCCCTGGTGATGGCTCAGCACAAGCAGTGACTCAGTGACTGCAGCTCTCTGGTGCAGCAGTGGTGCCTCTCAGCAGACAGAGGTGAGGTGTTCAAAATTGATTTTCAGAGAAGGTGAATGAGGAGCAGCGGCTCTCTGCTCCTTCTACAGCAAGCTGAGAGTTTAGAGAGAGACCCAAAATAAATAAAAGGCACTGAGTGTAGGTACAAGCTCTAGTGCAGTGTGAATCCCTTTGGAAGCGACAGTGGAGGCTGTGTTTATATAGGGTCAGGGAGAAATGGGCAGGAGGAAAATCTGCTTAAATCCAGACTCAGTGCTTCTGCCTCAGGAATGGGACACTGCAAGTTATTGGAGTTTGGGAGAACTCTCTTGAGCTGTCCCTGCATTCCCCTCCCTCTGAGAAGGGGGAGATGCTCCATCCTGGGCTTTGCACCTCATCCCACATCTATGGGACCATTTTGCTCTCAGTGCTCCTGTCCCACAGGGCTCTCCTGCTCTTCTCTCCCTGACCATCACTGTTTGTGTTACCTCAGCATTCTCTCCTTGCTCAGCTCTGTTCTCCCAGCTCATCCATCCCCTGTTTGTTGAGATGACAGAGGGTGGTGATGGGCATCTTTCTGTCCTTGGAGGCTGCCGACTGTTTCAGAGGAAATTCATTTTTTTTCACAGAGAAGCAGCACACTGCTGCATAGATGTCAACAGGGCTCTGGCAGTGTTTGAATTACTTTGATTTGCCTTCCCCTACGTGTGCCAGAATTTATTTGAAAAGAGGGAAATAGTGGTTACTTTATGTGGCACAGCTGTTGGGTTTCTGTTCCCTCTGTGCTGTGCCTTTCAGCAGCCCATTACACCTTCCCACAGCCTCTGATTTTCTGTGCTGAGCAAACTCTTGGAGGAGCTGTGTTTTCAAACAGCCAGTACCATGGAAATGGTGCCTTAAAGTAGCTGCAAATATTGCAACTAATAATCAATATTCCAGCTATGTAATTATAATATGATGTTTAACTCCTTACAGGAGTGTCTTTGGGTCAGCCCCAGAATGTTTCGTGATTCCAGCAGTTCATTCTGCAGCTGCTGTGTCATCAGGAGCTTGTGTGGTTCTGTTTACACTGAAAGGAAACACAACTATGGAACAAACTGGTGATTATTTGATATACTAATTTATGCCTTCTATTTACTGCAGCCTGATTGCAGGATTGATCTCAGCCTTTCCATACCATTTCCCATTTGTTTGGGATTGGTTTTGCCTTTTTTTGCTCGGAATACCCTCCAGACCGTTCCCATGAATGATGGTGGGTGCAACCAAAGCAGAATTTCCTCAGGCAGATGAAGTGAGGTGCTGTTATTACACATTCTGCTGAAAATGTGATTGTCCTGCAGTGCTCCAGCTCTGTTTTCCATCCCACTGATCACTGCAGCACACAGGGAGGAGATGGTGCTCATCTGAAAGGACCCAACATCGCAGAAAAGAGAACGGGGTGGTGTTACACAAAAATAAAGGAATCCAGAAGGGTTTGATGATCCAGAGTCACCATTGTGAGCTGCCCTCCAATAAAGGAATCCAGAGGGGTTTGATGATCCAGAGTCACCATTGTGAGCTGCCCTCCAATAAAGGAATCCAGAGGGGTTTGATGATCCAGAGTCACCATTGTGAGCTGCCCTCCAATAAAGGAATCCAGAAGGGTTTGATGATCCAGAGTCACCATTGTGAGCTGCCCTCCAATAAAGGAATCCAGAGGGGTTTGATGATCCAGAGTCACCATTGTGAGCTGCCCTCCAATAAAGGAATCCAGAAGGGTTTGATGATCCAGAGTCACCATTGTGAGCTGCCCTCCTGTTGAGGGGTTGGGTACTGAGCAGATCCCACAGAACTGGGCTGGCAGAACAAGGGGAATGGGGGCAAAGTCACAGAGTCCCTGAGGAAGAACCACCCTTCAGTCTGTGCTGTGGGTCTGTTGGAGTAAGAGCAGCAATTGTGGCTGGAGCAGGGCCTTTCAGGAGTACAGTGGTGTTACAGCTTTCTGCTTCCAAATCCCGGAGATTTAACTCTGCCCTAAGGTGTCATGTTGAGGGTATGCCTCCCTAACATAAAATAAGGTGTATTTATTTTCCAAACCCTGATTGTTAGGCCAGCTGGAGGTGTAAAACAATACTAAGATGTATCAGTTCATTTTTACACCTTTGTTTTAAACTAAAGAATATGATGCCAGTGCTTTAGGTCCTGCTCCAGGCTTTGTTAAACCCAGCAGTGACAAATGAAACCAATTTGTGTAAGGTCGCTTTTTCTATTTTGTTTAATTGGTAAAGAATCACTTGATGATCCAAATGTTCTCCTGCGTGGAGCAGAATAAATGTGAAGCTGTATCAAGGATGTCAAGCTGCATTCCTGGTGAGACTTTTCTAAAGCAATCAAGGTTTCTTCTGCTTCTTGCACTAATCATTAATATCTATGCTGCTGGCACAGCTCAAAAACTTTCCTATTGACACTTCAATCATTTTTAAAGATCCTGAATGTTGGGCATGTATTAGAGTAACCTTTTGCACTCTATTAAAATTTAAGAAGTGCTAGATTTTTAGTGAATGCCCAAGCAAGTGGATCATGAAAGCATTACCTTGTGCCAAAGGCATGATGCAGAGCGCTGATTCCTTTTTAACAAATAATAAGAAGTTTGACTTTTCATTTACACATTCTGCCAATTGCTAACAAGTTTCCATCTTGTTCAAACACCGAATTGATCCTAAGAAATTGAAAATATTGATTTAACCCTCTGCCTGATTTGTGCTGTGGGCACCTGCTAGTACAGTCTTAGCACATTACAATTGCTTGGCCGTAATTCCTCAGGGGACCACTAATAACTACCACATTTGTCTTTTCATCTTCTGAAATTATGCTAGCAGTTGTCCAAGTCAATTGTGATTCATTTGATACTGCTCTCCTTCAAGACATATTGCAACCAAATAGACTTGCTCACCAGTAATATATCTGATGACATAGTTAGTTGTAGTTAATTGACAGAATGATTCAGGCTTTTATGGATGGCATTAATTGGTCCCTGGTGTCCATGCAATAATTGACCAGACAGTGTAGGCTACATTAGCTTCTCATCCAGTCAGAACAGTGGTGAGATGAGGTAAATGTGGTACAAATGATAAAATGGCTATATTTTAAATCAAACATTTATAAACTATAGAAGTGGGAGATTGTGGCATCGAGAGGGCTTGAATAATGGGAACACATAATGTCCACATTCGAGGGTTGTGTTGTGTTTTTTTTTTCTCCCCACCCAATTAACACATGTGGTAAGTCACATTTAGATGCCTTAATGGACTCTTGTTTGAATGGTGGTTTAATGTGTAAAGCAAAGTCAATGGGAGGGTTGCTCGTGGTATTTCAGCTTCTCGGGTTTATATGGTACAATTTTAAGTCTGGTTTTAAGCGTTAGAAGGAACTCAAAGGTAGGGCAGCCCCTTACGGTTACAAGAATTTTTTATTTTATTTTTCCCTCCCAGAAAAGGAGATAACTTATGGAATTATTTCTTACATATTCCAGGTATCCGAGAAATGCAAATCCTGCTTGAATAAAAAGTGTAATTTGTTAGAAAAAGTGAGATAAACAAGAAAAGTGACGTCAAACAATACACAGCTTCTCTTGGAGAGTGATCTTGCAATGATTTATCACCTCCTTTTCTTACTCTCTGTTTTGTGTAAAAAAACCATAAAGATAAGCTTGGAGGGTGTGCTGGGTGTGGCCCAGGTTTGGAGGAATGTAACTGAAAAGAGACACAGAATAAGGGAATATTTGGAGTTGAGGGACCCATAAGGGTCATGGAGCCAAACTCCCTGCTCATCACAGGACCTGATAAAACTAAAACTATAAAACTATAAAACTAAACCTCAGGAGCTGAAGCAAAGAACAGTCCTGGTATCGTAGAGGGGTTCAGTTGGGACTGGCTCAGGGAATTGTAGAGGGGTTCAGTTGGGACTGGCTCAGGGGGTATTTGCCTTGCAGACCTATCCCATACTTTATGGTGTGCCTGTCACCTGGGGCTCTCTTTACAGGTGTAGGGTTTTAGGTCATACAGAAAGAAAATATCAAATGCATTTGAGAGAAATATTTGGGAGAAAAAGGAGTTTATCAAAGGTTTCTCCTCCCAGTATACTTTCTAGGAGGATGCCAAGATCAGGTAGGCTGAGCTGCTTTGGGAATTGTCTCTACCTGAAATGCAGAGATCACTGCATTAATAAAGGATGCCAGCCACCATCACTTTGATCACTTCATCCATTTGTCACACTGCCCTATTCCTTCTGTTTAAATCTTCCCAAATTGCAAAGTTGTCCCAACATAGATCATGCATTCCTTCAGCGTGGCGCTCTCGCTGGGCACTGCCAAGAACAAACAATAAAACCAATCGTTGCCCTGCTTTAATTTTTATGAATTGTTGAATGTCCTGAGCTCCCACTGATTTCACTTTTCTGGTGGGAATTGAGGGCATTCAGGGATTGCTGGAACCTCACCTTTTCACCATGGACATGCTGATTGCAATGTCTCCACTTCTTTGTAACTTCTTCACAAATCAATCTTTCCAATCTATTTGTAATTTACTGCTCTCCCAGATCCTTCAGCATGCTGCTATGGGTTTGTTTGTTTGTTGTTTTTTTTTCTGGACTTGATACCTGCATTTGTGTTGGAGGTTGAGTTGGTTGCTGCAGGAAAAATGGGAAAATCTTGACCAAAGAAAGTCTTGTGGGAATGCGTATTTCTCATGGAATGGGTGATTTCTCTGTTCTTACAGGCTGAGCTGCTTTGGGATGGGGCTGCTCCTACAGGAGGTGGTGCAGTTCCTCTGTTCCTGCAGAAATATTGGGTTTTTATACCCGAGAGCAGTGCTGTGGTGTCTCAGGGGTTTTTCTGCCTCTCGTGGATTTGAGCAGTGCCGTCCCTCGGTTCAGCGTAATCTCTTGGGCAGACAGAGGTGTTGTATTTCCCATAGGTCACATGGAGATTATGATCCTTCAAAATAATGATTTTGTGCAAAAGGGTGTTATTTCTGGGTAAAGAACCCTGCCCACAGGTTAGGTCAAGTTTAATGTGATCTGTTATTGGAGGTATTGGATTTTATGTTGTGGAAAGCAATGCTGAACTTTCAGGCCGATGATTTCTACTGAGACCAGTATTGAGTGTGAGCTGGTTTTATTTCCCACATTTTAGGAGAAAGATATGACAGAAAATAGATTTTTTTAAGTGTGTTTTATTTTATGACAGCAATTAAAATGAACTTACATTTCAAATCAAGGTTTTTATTTTACATACACCTTAAGATGTCACTGACAACAGCTTCAATGAAACCTTTAAAATACCAAGAAATGCAGTTGACTTTAGGGAGACTTTAGCACAGGGATTAAGTTTGCCTAATGTATATAATTTGCACTGCTTTTGAGATCCACAAATTAGAATAGTTAGTATAACTTAATTCGATTTACTAATTCCTAAAGCCAGGGAAACATTTATTTAACCTTATAAAGGCAGCAATGTTACCAACTCAGATCTTTTCACCCATAAACATTGTGACATTGTAAAATATTAATAATTTTTATAATTAAAAATATATTAATATAATTTAATATATTAAATATATCAAAATAATTAATAATTTTTACTGTCTGAGCAGCCCTGCAGTGCTGCAATGCCCTCTCCCATCTGGCTGGAAAAGGAAAGGAGAAGAAAAAAATGCCCCAAATCTCTGAAGTTCAGGAAAGGAGGCCACACATGTTTTAATGACAGATACTTTTTTAAAGCTTGTTTGCATTTGGGTGATAATGGACTTTAGTATGGTAGGGGAAATGAGAAACTTCACACATGGCATCTGGAAATCCTTGTGGCTCACTGCCCTCCCTGACAGCAATAATGTGGCTGCAAATTTCCCCCAACAGAAAACATATAACTGCATCAGCCACACCAGAAACAACCTTTCATTTTCTTTTAAATGGATGTGTTGTTTTAAATCTCAGCTTTTTAATAGCTTCATATAAACATTTGTGAGTCTCTGAGGTAAGTAAGTCTATTTTTACTTCTTTTTCTTATGTCATTGACTCACAGAATCATTTAGGCTGGAAAAAGTCCCTAAGGTCATGGAGTCCAACTGTTAACCTGACACTGCCATCTCCACCATCCTTATGGAAAACCAGTCTGGCCCAGTTTAGTGTCTGGAGTGATGAGTGCTGACACGTTCACATGCATCTCACAGAGATGGAAGTGCTGTCACTCCTGCAAGCACTCTTTATAAGTCTCTGCAGCACTGATTTATTCTCTGTGCACGTGTTAGAGCTGAGCCTGATGTTGGATGGAGTTCCTTTGGCTGAACCCATAACATTTCTTTGTCTTTTAGCAGCAAAAGTGTGTGCTAAAACATTGGTAGTGGTATGACAGCCAGGTTCAGCTGCCTCAGGGATAACGCCTTTACAACCAAAACAGGAAAAGTTTAAAATACAGTGCAGTGCTTCAAAGTTTATAAATTTGGTGCCTGCTGGAGCTGGCAGAGGTGCAGTGCAGAGTCTGCACACTGCCTGCACTTTAGCAAAGCACAGATTGCTGTTTCTGAGCTTGCAGGGGCAGGAATTTGGGTGGAGGGATGAAGTTCAGGACCTTTCCCATACTCCAAACTCCTGTCCTGTGTCAGGGTGCATCCAGCCAAGGCCAAGGTGGAAATCAGGTGCAGGAGTCTTGGTCAGAACTTTGCCCACCCCTAAAAGTGCCTTCCTGGGGTGTGGGACAGCTCAGGGTGCAGATTGTAACCATGGACAGGCAGAAGGGAATTGGTCTTTAGAGATGTGGAATGGAGGGTGATCCTGGAAACAATCAGGAAAGGGAAGGATTGGTGTTGCTGTTGAAGAAGGGCAGGGGAGGAGAAGGAGAAACAGCACATTGAAGAATGCATTAAGTGCCCACGATTAAAAGAAAAATGAAATACTTTTATGCACCAGAGATTGCTGATTACCATATCAGCAGGTCAGATAAACACATGATAAAGTCTCATGAGCAAACTGGGAGCTTGATAGGGGCAGAAATCTGTGAGCCACATTAATAAATGTTGGCTGCAGTTCCAGATGGATGTGTGTATTTTCACTTTGCTCCTCTGCTATGGAAGCTGCCCTCAGATCCTGGAGGGGTTCAAAAGACATGGATGTGACCCTTGGAGATGTGGTTTGGTGTGAGCTCGATGGGTTATGGGCTCTATTTTAGAGGTTTTTTCTGATCTTAATGAATCTGTGATTCTGTGTTGGACTGAGAAGCAAAATCCTTCTGCTCCTGGTGAAGTGTCCACTGTTCTGCCAGGATGGGAACCACTGTGGCTGCCATGGCTTCTTTCAGGAATCTTTTCCACCAGGAAATGTGGAGAGCTAACATCTGTAAAGGCAAAATGTGCAGGGAGCCCAGGCAGAGCTGCAGCTGGAAGCACAATCTCCTCTGATCTCCTGTCAGTGGTTCCAGACACAAAACAACCTGTGAAGTTCCTCTCCTGCTGCATCAGGCCTGGAGAAATGGCATTAACAATTACACTGAAACGGTGTTTGCACTTCATTACTCATTGATCCAAAACAAACAGAGGAAAGGTTTCCAAATGTACACTTCTGGAATAAATGTTATGTAAAGTAAAGCCGTGAGCTGAGACACATAAGAAAGTAGTGATTTACTACAGAAACAAATAAGCTGTAAAAAGATTATAAAGAACTGATTTTCTTTCAGTTCTCTGGCATGTCCTACCCCTTGAATTATTTTTCTTTAAATTTTTCTCCCATCAACCAAAACAACCACTTTAAAAAGATATTTAACAAGGTTTACAGATATTAGGACTCTAATGCATTTGGTGGCTACACAAAGCAAAATTTTCTTATGATTCTCCAGGATAACCCTGAAATTTTTTGGTCCTTTTGATCCCTGAATTCAAACCACTTTTTGGGGGCTTTATGCAGCTTAGAAATGTGTAAGCATTGAGGTATTCATACAGTTTAAAGTGAGAACACTGTATTTGTGTAATGCTCTACTAATAAATATGGGGAGAAAACGATATTTTTGTGATAGGTAAAGTGTATTTTTTAAAGAGTAAACAATAGGGAGCAAACCAGCATCCAGAATTTCTTCTCTGCATAGAAACGTTGCTTAAACAATTGTAATTCCTTTAAAAATGAACTTTGTTTTGCCTAAGAGAACAAGCAGCACCGAAGCCACCTACTGAGAAATTCTATTTTGCTAAGTTTTATCTATTCTGATGCAAATAATGTTTTAATCCCCTGAACTCATCCATCATGCATGGCAGGTCAGGCAGCCCATTGTGTTTGAGGGATTCCTGTCCAAATCAGAATTTCTGTCCGTGTTGGGGAAGAATCTGCTGCTTTCTGAGAGGCTGAACTGCCTCAAAAAACAAATCCAGAATTGCAGATGCACGTGGAATTTCCATGGATAGGTTACTATCAGAGAGTTCCTGTCATAGCAGAGGAAAAAACTCCCAATGTCAGATTAAGGACATCCAGGATTTTGTATAATCTACTAAACATCTGCAGCTGATCCACAGATATGGCAAAGGTCAAGTTAGGGGATTTTTTTTTTTTTTTCCTGTGGGGATTTCTTTGTATATTCGGAAGGCTAAAAATTGCTGTTTGTTTTGAAATGCATTTTTGGTTTCAGTAAAAAACAGTTTATTGTAAGTAGAAAATAATTGCTAGTTGCAAAAAAAGCCCAAAAATCCGTGTATTTTTGTAGCATTTAAATTTTAATTAAACGGGGCTTAGAGTAAATTGTAAAACCTTCTTTTGTTGAGACAACTGACACTGACAAAATATTAATTAATGAATATTCAGAGAGCT
This sequence comes from Malurus cyaneus samueli, assembly GCA_009741485.1. Taxonomy (NCBI): domain Eukaryota; kingdom Metazoa; phylum Chordata; class Aves; order Passeriformes; family Maluridae; genus Malurus; species Malurus cyaneus. The sequence continues at coordinate 474,589 of VKON01000103.1, forward strand.
CTCTGGATCAATCCTCTCTTTTTGGAATATGTTTTGCCCGTGTTCTTAAAAAATCAGGAGAAGAAAATGAATAAACATTGTTTATGTGGAATATTTCCCACTATGAAGAGCTGCTAAACAGAATCCAATGCATTGCATTAATGTCATGAAGAATTTTGAACCAGATGTGTCTGTGGGTCTTTTTCATTGTTTTCTCTGAAACTGAAGCTGGGATAAAACCCAAAGATTAAGACTTGACATGAACAGAATATCGTTCTGTGCTACCATTAGGTCATTTCCCTTTTGCTGTGTAAATTAAATTATGCTCTTGATTCAATCTGGGATCATTTTATTGTTGTTGGTTTTAATACAATAAATACAATACACAAGAAGTTCTTCTCTTTGGAAGTCTCATTATGATATAACTTTAATGAGTCATTGTAATTGTTCACTCATTAGCATCCAAAGGGATTATTTGGATTATTTTGTTTCTGGGATCTTTTCTTTCCCCTCTCCTCTTGGGCAGCCCAGTCAGGGTAGGCCTTGCAAGGAGTTAATTTGTGTATAATAATATTTAAGTGGCTTATTGTAGTTTTTTATGTGTGTGCATACACACACACACACCACCCATTAAATCTATTTTATGAACCCTGAGGTCTTTGTCCCCTCCCGGTCCTGTCCTTGCACGGCCAATTTCTATTTTTTTTTAATTTTATTTTTATTTTCTATTTTTTTCTCTTCTTGCCTCAGTTGTGAGCCAGACCCTTGGCTCCCAGTGCAGCAGCAATTTCCAACAGGTCCAAGGCACACAATTCATTTTTTTACTCCCATTCCATTCCCTGGGGACTGTCCTTGGCCCCAGCCCTCCAACACACACTGCTGCTTGAAGAGAAAAAAAAAACAAATTTAAAAACGAAAAATAGGGGAAAAAAGAAAAAAAAATAAAAGGTGTTGGGGGGATCAAGAAAGTTGTTTGCATTGGCTCACTTGGCAATTAAAAATACGTAAGTGAAAGAATTGCCATGAACTTGCCCAAAGGGCTAAAATAAAAAACATCCTGCATAAATGGTACATAAAGTGTGCTCTGTGTTTGTGTTAAGGGTTGTTGGTTGGGGGATTTTTTTCAGAATGGTAACAGTTGGAATTCAAATAGCTTATGTTTCTGTAATTGTGGTAAATGTATTTTAAAAATGGCTGTTTGAGCAGCTGTAAATATTGCTGGTTCAGAGGTGAAACGCTGCTGCTCAAGTGACTCAGGGAAATCCAGCAGAAGTGTAAATATGGCAGAAAATGCTAAACAATATGGCAAAGGAATATTTGCTGACTTAAGAGTGCAGGATCAACACCAATATTTTTCCAGCGATGCTAAACCTCTTGTAAGTGCTAAATTGGATTTGTGGCTGAATGAAGCATCAGCTCCTGTTGGACAGGGCCATAAAGGCCGGACGGCTGGCTTTTGTAGGCAGGGCTTAGGGGACGATTGATACGTTTTAGCACTTTTGGGATTATTGTGATTAGGAGGAAGCCATTCTGAATGATAGAGAAAAGGATGTAAAAAACACAGCCCACAGCTGGTAAGCAGCATGTGTTTGCTGTAAGGAGAGGTCATGACTGGTTGATCCTGCTGCTTCAGCCATTGATTGACAGGCAAGAAAATTTGATATTATGAATGAAGCAGACTCTTCTTTTTTCTCCCCCTTTATTTTGGTTTTTTTTTTCCTCCTAAAGAAATGGTGCTTCTGTTGTGTTAAGTCAAAGTATTACAAAATCTGCAACACCGTCACTTGTTGCAGGTTAAATGTTCAGAGACACAGCTGCAAGTTTGGAGTTGTTAAAATATCATGTAAAATTAGTATTCACCCTGTATCTGTGAGAAGAGTAAACAGGAGTTACAGAATTAGCTCTGGTGTTTCTGTGTTTGCCTTTTCCGTCTATGTTAGTCTTAACAAAAACCCTCTTTGCCATCTAGTAGGAAATTTATGCTAAGTGTGGGGAAATTTCAACACGCTGAACTTGTTGACTATTGCGTGCCTGGCGTATCCAACATTTTTAGCCAGGAATAATACACGTAAAAAATACTTTACTGGCCAGAAAACAGCTTTATCATTTTATTTCTATTAACCACCTGCCTCAGAGGAGATGTAGGTTATTTCCTCTTATCTCAGACATCCACTTGGAAACGTAGAGCTGCTTTTTTTTCTCTCTTTTTTTTTTTTTTCTGTGAGCAGCCATCCGAACGCTCGCAAATGCACATTTAAATAGTTGTATCTCTGACTCTTTTGAGCAGGGCTGTACCTCTTTCAAAATTTGAGTTTAGCATACCACACAGGAAAGAGCACAAGCTTGCCAACTCCTGCTGAGCGTTTTTTCAAGGCTGTGAAAAGAATGAATTATTCAGCAGTAAGCATGCTTACAGCTGGCCATTTGGGAGCTTTGATGTGCGAATCAGGCGGTTGCATGAATGCCCTTATTGTCATGTTATGTGTACACAGTGTGTGAATTATTGAAAATAGTGAGGCCTGAGCCTCATCTGGTAGAGATTACAGTGCAGGCATGCTGGGTGAAGGTCTGTAATTGAAAATCCCCAGATGCTGTTTGTTTGGCCCCTGTCACGTGGCTTTTCTGCAGAAAGCTTGAACAGAATCCCAACAGAATGCTGCCCGGCCCACTCTGCCCCCACTTAAACACCTGCCCATCATATTTTTAAAAGCTTAAATTAGATTTGCCTCCAACATTTAAATAGAGGATGCCTTACTGAGGGGTTTAAACTGCTTAGCCAGTTGTTGACTGGCAGAGCTGCTTTATCACAAGAGGCTTTTTGTTAACCAGTTGAGCTCGGAGGCGTCTTCGGACAGCGGCGCTGCCAAATTTTGGGCAAGATCTCCCAAAGGTGGATATTCTGATGGCAAAAAGGGACAGAAAAGTGCTGGGGCCAAGCACTGTGACAGTGGCCCCATGGCCACCTCTGATGAGGGACGTGTTCCCAAAGCACATCCCTGCTCATGTCCTTGCCTGGGATGGGAACTGGGTCCAGAGCTCACAAAATCTGGGTGCTGCTTTGGGACAGTCCAGGAGAGCTCTCACAGCCCCTTCCTCATCCCACACAATTCCCAAATCTCCCCAAATCTGCCCCAGGTGCATGGGCAGCACTGTGCCATCACCAGGCCAAGCACAAGGGGACTTTGCCAAAGCTGAGAAAAAGCTTCAATGTGGTGTAAAAATGGCTGTGGGAATGATTTGGGAGATGAAACTGTTCTGCAGGTCTGTCCCCAGTCTTCACAGTCAGGATGTGAAACACCTTTTTCAAACCACAGCCTTGTAGAATTTGAATAAATTCATAGTCTTTCATTATCTGAAAAAACCCCAGGCTTTTCTACTCGGTCACTTCTTGAATTATTTTGCTGAGCATGAAAACTTTTTAAAATTAGCTGTTCATTTTCAAGCTGCTAGCCAGCTTTATTTCCCACACTTGCCTATTTTTATCCCATTCGGATAGTGCCTATTAGTGGGAGGGCAGAGGTTTAATTTGTGCCATTAATGTTCTAAATAAAGCTGCTCTCTGGCACCTTGGGGACACGATGCACCAGCTCCCTGTCCTGGTGTCTGGAACTGAGTGATGATGCTGTGACCAGGACCCGGGAATAAAGCCTGAATTAACAAGGGAAAAAAAGCAAACTCCCAGAAGCAGCCTGTGTAAAATGCTTGCTGTGGTGCTGTCCTGATCTTTTCAAGATCCTTGGAAATGATTCCTGCACTGTGAAGATGTTTTATCTAAGCAGGCACCTCCCCATGCCTCTCTTTGATACCTGAACCAAAACATTCAGAGGAGGTGACTGTCACAGGGAATGACAAGAAGAAAGAGCTGGACATTTACAGTTCATAAACCTGACCTCTTCTTTTCTGCCAGGCAATTTCCCAGATATGAATGACAAGGAGACAGAGGGAGGGTGTGCATGGGAGGTATTTCCACAGCTGAGCTCTTCTAGAGAAAACAGATCTATTTATTAATAAGCGTTTTTCACCCTGAGGTTTCTAATGGCCAATTAGAGAAGTTCCTTGAGCCTCCTTGTGTTTCAGACTCTCCTCATTCTCAAGAACAGGAAAGGATGTTTTTAGGATTATTAAGCTTTCCTTTCTTTAAAATCCTCTTTGGGCTTCAGGTGATTGGGAGATCAGATCATTTCTGTCAGAGCTGGTAAAGAAGAGCACCAGTGTTTGGTAGATAACATTAAGGCTGTAAACTTTTAGTTGGGGGCTTCTGTCTTGTTTATGTCAGGCAGTTCTGGTTTTGTTTATGGCTTTTGGTAGCCCAAGAAGGAATTTGTGTCTGTTCAGATCCCTGTGGCCAGGGAGAGGGTATTTAGTGGGGCTGCAGTGTCTCCTGCTCTGGCTAAACCTGGTGCAGGTTTCTTTGCTGTCTTGGGAACACGAGGGTAAGGAAAAGGCCACTTTTATGGTTCCTTGCAGAATTCCTTGTCCTGTGAGTTAAGGCAGAGAAACCCCCCGTGAGTAAAACCAGAGCACTTCATGGATGGGCTGGGGCTCAGCCAGAGCTCAAATAATACAGTCTAGACTTTCAGTGCTTGCAGTTTTTAATAAAGATGCTTTTCCTGTCAAGTGGCTGCCTGGGAACCTGAGCTTTCTTTCAAAAATAGTTTTTTATCTCTCTTGTCTGGGAGAAGAACTGTGAGACCTCAGCTGTGGCCAAGGGCTGCTGTAATGGGCAGGGGATGCTGCAGTGACCTGTGCTGTGCCCAGGAATTCCAAACATCTTCTGCATGACAGGGGAACAAGAGATGTAAAATCATATCCTTCACATCACCTTTCAGCATCTCAGACCTTGCACAGGCACCAGCTGCTGAGCAGAACAACCTGACAGCCTTTTTACCACAAAAACCCCACAATTTGGGTATTAATGAATGCACATACTTAATCATGACAAAGCAAGTACTTTATGGACGGGGGTATTCCCCAGTTAAATCCAAATGTGCATTCAGAAGAACAAAAATGTCCTTGGTACCTCTCACACTGGTGATTTCAGAGGTGTGGTGATCTCACATCTCAGCAGGCACAGAGGATGCTCTTGCAGGGCTCTGGTTGGGTTTTGAGGAAGAACATGAGAATGGAGAGATGCAGAGGTGTGGCATTCCCTGTGTCACCCCCTTTTCACTGCAAGGACCTGTGAGCACAGCAAAGCTCAGCCTAAAGACAAGGCTTTGCATGAGATTAGGGAACCTCCTGCTCCTCTGTTTGCCCACGGAAATCCCTTCTCTGTGTGCAGAGATGTGTCTGCTTTGTGGAACTGTTCACTCACACAGAATTGACCTCTTGAAGCGTGTCCTGAGCAGACCTGCTGGAGTTACAAACCCGTTATGGGAAATGTGGCACACATTCCAGACCAAAACCCAATGGGAATTGAGAGAACACAGCTCTGCTCCGAGCATGTCAATATTTCATGTGCCAGGACCCATTTAGCAAACATAGGAGAGACAGGAACTGTGAGACATTTGACACAAAGTGTGTAAAATAAGGCTCAGAAGGGGAGATGGAGAAAAAAAGGAAAATGAAGGTCTGGTTGGACTAAATGTGATCAATCTTTTGGTCAACAAAATGCCCTTCAGACAGAGGCAGACTACTTCAGAACTTTCCCATCTCTCCCCCACAACACCAAACTGTAAGAGTCTGTAACTGGCTGATATCATCATTTTCTGCATTCCCCAGCTCTGTACTCATCCACTTGCAGCTCACTCATGAATCAGTTTTCTCATTTTCTACGCATGGGCTGCTTTTCCTCTGTGCTGAAGGCAAATAGCTCCGTCACTGAGCACTTGTTGAACAAGTATATTTAAATTATTACAGCTTGTGGAGAGGTAACATAATATGCAGTGAAAATAAACAGGACTCCACATAAAACTTGTGTTATCCTCCGTGTCAGCAATACTTAGGAAGGAAATTATTTGTGTAGAAAATGTTAGTTTGCATTAGGTAGCGTAATGTGTGCCTGAAGAAGAGTCAAATAACCATTTTAGAGAGTTGGAAGTGTTTCACATCTCCAAGATAAATAGAGCCCCAAATAACAAACCACTGTGTTGAGGGGCCCTGCTCCCACAGGTACCACAGGGAGCCACTCTTGGAGCAGTTAAAGGTGGGATTGACAACTGCTGAACTGGGGCAGTGGGGATTGATGAGATTGATAACCTGCTGAACTGGGGCAGTGGGGATTGATGAGATTGATAACTGCTGAACTGGGACAGTGGGGATTGATAACCTGCTGAACTGGGACAGTGGGGATTGATGAGATTGATAACATTGATAACTGCTGAACTGGGACAGTGGGGATTGATGAGATTGATAACTGCTGAACTGGGACAGTGGGCATTGATGAGATTGATGGCATTGATGGCATTGATAACTGCTGAACTGGGGCAGTGATTGCCATCACTGGACGAGGCTCTCTGGCAGCAGGGACAGATTTCTGTGTCCTCCTTGCAGAATTCTCTCTTGGAGAGAATTGGATGTTACAGAAGCTGTGACCTCTGGGTGATTGTCACTCAGGTTGAGGAGCACAGGACCTGCTCAAGATCAGCCACTGCACTCTGAGGGCTCCAGAGGGGACAAACAGCACGTGGAGCAGTTGGGACAAAAGCAGAGGAGCTCAGAGCCTGTGCCAGCTCCAGCACTGGAGTTGTGCAGGATGGGATGTGCTGGGCATTGCTGCCAGGGAGGAGCTGCAAACAGCCACAGCACTTTGGGGGAGCTCTGAACTCTTCGTGGCTCCTGTGGCACCTGCAGTGCCTGCCAAGGAGATGGAAAAACCACCCTGTGAGCAGTGAGAAATGCTGCTGAATTGTTTACAGAGAAAAGGGGAGAAGGTGTAAGAAAACGTGGACCTGATGGGCGTGGAGCTCTGTGCTGAAATGGGGTGCTGTTCCTGCTGTGATGCTGCTTGTCCCTCACTGCGCATTTTTCTTTGTTTCAGGTAGGAATGAATTGATAGCCAGATACATCAAACTTAGAACAGGGAAGACACGGACCAGGAAGCAGGTAAAAGAACTCACTGGGGAAGGATGCATGGCAGTGAATGACAAAATGTGGCATTTTTGGCTGCCGTGCCTGGCTGTGCTTCAGCTCTGATGAGAGGATGTATTGACTTCAGTATGCACATTAAATACATGCTGTTTAGGGAATATTTAAAACTCTGGGATTTATGTTGTGGTGGTTTGAGGATTCATTTTTTATCAATCTATCTGTACATTAAGCTATTATCCCCCATATTTAAAAAAAAAAAACCCAAAAGTTGAAGAAAAAAAAAAAAAAAGCATTGTGCCTTATTTCTCTATATTACATTGTAATATAACCACAGAATTTAATTATTATTTTTAGATGGTGAATAATGGAACTTCTTAAAGTTAAGAGAATTTGCCCATATAAGGGAGGTTATGATTCTTGGATATCAGAGGTAAATAAATAAAAATCATGTTGCAGAACCGACCATAATCATGCTCTCGCCTCATGGCCAGTAGTTGCTACAGGATATAAAAATAATTTTAAAAGTCCCCCAAGAGCCTTCAGGCTCCTGGTCTTTGACCATGGCACGATTTTATTCATCCAAGAGTCAGAATAAACCTTAAAATCCCCTGAAGTTTTTTTCAGATGGTTACCACATAATCATTAATTTATCTCTTATGACTAAATCCTTTAATTTATAATATTTATGGCCACCAGCAGCCTTGCAGAAGGCACAGTTTATGTGGTGTAGTTGATGCAGTGGTTCCTGCACTGTTTAAAACACTTCACAAATGCAGAGCCTCAGGGTGTGAGAGTCCCCTTCACCCCTGCACGGGAGTGTGACAGAGGGAGGGCAGAGTTTGCACACTCTGCATGGTCTGCAGGGCAGGGAAAGGTGACACGGGGCACAGGTGACAGCTCACACAGGTCACACAGGTGGCACTTGGTCACACAGGTCACAAAGGTCACACTGGGTCACACAGGTCACACAGGTCACACAGGGTCACACAGGTCACTGGTCACACAGGTCACACAGGGTCACACAGGTCACTGGTCACACAGGTCACACAGTCACACAGGGTCACACAGGTCACACAGGTCACACTGGGTCACACAGGTCACACAGGTCACACTGGTCACACAGGTCACACAGGTACACGGTCACACAGGTCACACAGGTCACAGGTCACACAGGTCACACAGGTCACACAGGTCACACAGGTCACACTGGTCACACAGGTCACACAGGTCACACAGGTCACACAGGTCACACAGGTCACACAGGTCACACAGGTCACACTGGGTCACACAGGTCACACAGGTCACACAGGTCACACAGGTCACCACTGGGTCAACACTGGTCACACAGGTCACACAGGTCACACAAGGTCACACAGGTCACAACAGGTCACACGGGTCACACTGGTCACACAGGTCACACAGGTCACACAGGTCACACAGAGGTCACACAGGTCACACAGGTCACACAGGTCACACAGGTCACACTGGTCACACAGGTCACACAGTGTCACACAGGTCACACAGGTCACATGGTTCACACAGGTCACACAGGTCACACAGGTCACACTGGGTCACACAGGTCACACAGGTCACACAGGTCACCACGGTCACACAGGGCACACGGTCACACAAGTGACAACAGGTCACACAGGTCACCTGGGTCACACAGGTCACAGGTCACACAGGTCACACAGGTCACACACAGGTCACACTGGTCACACATCACAGGTCACACTGGGTCACACAGGTCACACAGGTGACACAGGTCACACAGGTCACACAGGTCACACAGGTCACACAGGTCACACGGTCAACGGACACAGGCACACATGACAGGTACACAGGTCACAGGTCACACAGGTCACACTGGTCACACAGGTCACACAGGTCATCAGTCACACAGGTCACACAGGTCACTGGTCACACAGGTCACACAGGTCACACAGTGGTCACACAGGTCACACGGTCACACTGGGTCACCACTGGTCACACAGGTCACACAGGTCACACTGGGTCACACAGGTCACACAGGTCACACAGGTCACAGGTCACACAGGTCACACTGGGTCACACAGGTCACAGGTCACACAGGTGGCACTGGTCACATGGTCACACAGGTGACACAGGTCACACCACAGGTCACACAGCTGTCACACGGACGGTCACACAGGTCACACAGGTCACAACAGGTCACACAGGTGACACAGGTACACACAAGTCCACACAGGTCACACTGGTCACCACAGGGTCACACAGGTTCACAGGTCGACACAGGGTCACACTGGGTCACACAGGGTCACACAGGTGGCACTGGGTCACACAGGTCACACAGGGTCACACAGGTGACACAGGTCACACAGGTCACACAGGGTCACACAGGTGACACAGGTCACACAGGTCACACGGGTCACACAGGTCACACTGGGTCACACTGGGTCACACAGGTCACACAGGTCACACAGGGTCACACAGGTGACACAGGTCACACAGGTCACACTCGTCACACAGGTCACAGGTCACACAGGTGACACAGGTGGCACTGGGTCACACAGGTCACACTGGGTCACACCATGCTGCCAGCGCTGCCATCTGGAGCTCTTTGGGTGCTGCTTTGCCCTGGGTGCTGTCCCTTGTCAGCCAGGTAAAAACCCTGTGTGTGAGAGATGGGAAAAAGCCATCAGCAGAGAGGTGAAGTGCAGTGTGTGGAACAGGAACAGCCAAGATTGACAGAGAAATCCCAAACTAAGGACAGTCCCCAGCTCTGCCCGTGCCAGCTCCAGAAGTTGGGGGTTATGTTGGGATCATTTCTGCCTCAGGAGCCCAAATGCAGAGTTTGGGGTCGGATCCTGGGCCAGCACGTGCCAGGAAAGCAGAAGAGTTTGTGGGTTTGTGATGGCTCTGCCTTGCACACACATCCCTCTGCAGTGATCCATCAATCGCTTTAAACGCTTTAAAAAATCCCTTTGTTGCCACTCTGGAGCTTTAACTGAGCGATTAAACGTTACAATTGTGCTTCTTATATAATCTTTAACACCACTAATACTCCACTGAAAGCAAAACAAATGAACATGTGGAAAGTCTGGGTGTTTGGCTGCAAAATTGCTCAGTGAGCAGCAGTGTAACTCTGAATTACTGCAAATGTTCCTGAGCTGCGTCTCCAAGGTGGACTGAGCTCATTGATGGATTGCTCTTTGCTTTCCTACTGTTGTGGGTTTAAAACCTGATTTTTCCCAATTTTTTCCTTGGTCCCCATCCCCCCACCACCAAAAACTGGACCAAGTAAAACCATGACACCTACTAAAATGCAGGCTTTTTGGGACTATTGCCACAGTCTTCCAGAGGAAAGAAAGCATTGTTTTTCCTTTTCCTTTGCCTTGTTCTTTCCCAGACAGGCATTGATGTAGGGAAAACATGCACCCTGATTTGGTGAGATTTCCCTGTGGTGCTCTGTGCCATCACTGCAGGTTCAAACCTCACCCAGGAGGCTGAAGGATGCTGAGATCAGCACCAGCATGGATTGCAGTGTGTTCCTGGGTAAAAAGGAATGTGATTTTGGACCCAGAGCCTTCCCTGCACAGGCAGCACCTTCTGACCACGAACTGCTCTAGTGCAGGACTGGCTTTGCACAAATTTCTGAGCAAATGGGCCAGAGCTGGGCATCACTCAGGCCTAGGTCAGGTTACTGATCCCCAGTTACACGAGTGTTTTGTGGGCAGACTTGATGCTGAGATTACCAAGGAAACCAGTGTTGTGCCAGGATTTGATGGGTTGTGCCAGGATTTAAAGCATTTCAGTGGAGTCAAAATGCAGCCTGAGCCTCCTCATTGGAGCTGCAGAGCACAATAGAAAATGAATAAAATTTCTCAGTGCCAAATTACGTCTCAAGCTGAGTGGCAAATGGTCAGAGTGGGGTAGGAATGGTCAGCAGATGGGGTGGAAATCCTGTGGGGTCCCCAATGAGAGCAGGGCCTGGACATGGATGGGGTCAGCACCAAATCACAGGGGCTGCTCCAACTGGGAACTGTGTCTTGTCTCTTGTAGCTGAATGCACAACCTGCTGGGTTACACTTCTTTTTCCTTTCTTTTTTTATTTACTTTTTTTATTATTTCCGTAATCAAGTCACTGCAGTGATGACCTGTATGGTTAAGCTTTGGTGCTAAGAGCTTGATATCTGGCTGGGAATGTGGTATCTTTTAACAGCAGAGCTTACTGAAGATGCAAATAACTTCCTCCCCTCGGAAAATTTTATTTTTTTTTATTTTTATTTTTTTTTCTTTCCTAAGAAATAAAAAATAGACATTTAAAATTTGATTTGCTTTTTGTTTTTCTTTTGTTTGTTGTTTTTTTTTTCCCCCCTCCTATAAACCTGAACAATGTAGGTGTCTAGTCACATACAGGTCTTAGCAAGAAAGAAAGTTCGAGAAATTCAAGCCGCCATTAAGGTACGTTTGGCTTGCCCAGTTGTAGGGGGCTTTTCATCTCCATGGTTACAGGCTTTTCCTTTGTTTCCTCCCTTCCCCTACCCTGCAGGTGTCTAGTCACATTCAGGTTCTTGCCAGAAGGAAATCTCGTGATTTTCATTCCAAGCTGAAGGTATGCGCTTTTCTGCTTTTGGGCTTGTGGTGCCTCTGTCCCTTTTCCCGCGGTGTTGGGGCTGTGTGAACCCTTTTCCTGCATGTGGGAATCTCTGCCTCTCTCTCTGCTTAATCCTGCACTAGCATCCATTAAAACCCTTCTTTAACACTGTCCCCTGTGCAAAGTGACCTCCTCTTTGTAACCTCAACCTGGTTTTTAACCCGTTAGTCCATTTTTTGTTTGACTTTTTAACAGTGCTAGGTGTGTATTTAAATACACAGGGGTTTTGCACAGTTGCGCAGATGCTTTTTATCTTTTTTTTATTTTTTTTTCTTTTTCCAGAGGGGTGATTGGGGTAATTGTTTTCCATTCCCAAATGTTTTTTGTCTGTGCTATCAAGAATACTTAAACCAGATCATTTATTCCAATAAAAGCACAGCTTATCCAGATTGCTCTAAGGTGTTTCTAGAGTACAATCTAGTATCGCCTCAACTTACGCATTATTTACAACATTCCCTGAAATTTAACTTTTTTTTAAAAGTAAATTATTGACATTGAATTTTGGAGAGTCTCAGTCAGAGTCCTGTTCAGGGAATATTAAGTATGTTTGCTTAACCTGACATGATGGATTGTACATGTCCCCATTTTCCCTGCCTTCCATAAAATACATTCTGAGGCTAAAAAGAGCCTCTTGGAAATGCTTAATAAGGGTTTCTTGGATTGCTTGGTTTTTCAAGTTTTCCAGCAGAGACCCTGAGATTTTTGGGGGTTTTTTTCACACTATTTAAAAATGGAAGAGGAGTTTTGCAGTTTTTGCTGTCAATTTTATTTTTTTTTTGTAAATAAAAAGCAAAGAAACTCGTAAATCTTTTATTTCCCTCCTTTTTTCTCCCCCCCCTTTTTTTTTTTAATAGATCAATTTTTTTTCCCCTCTTCTTCACCCAGACGAGAACAACACGTTTTTGTTCTTGCTGGAAAGCAAAACCTTTGGGGCAGAAATGTTCCCTGGTGCGGAGCGGTGAGCGCTGCGGATGTTCCCCCATCCTAAACCAGGAGTTAAGCCTGGCTTTGTGACAGCCTCCCTGACAGAAGCTCTGGGTTTTTCACGGGCAGCATGCTGGCAAAGCTTGTCTGGCTGTTGGTGGCTGGCTTTTTAGCTGCACTGGCTGAGCAGTTGGGGCTCGGAAAGAACGACTAAGACGACTTAAACGTTCTGCTTTTTAACCCAGGGTGCGATAATACAGAGATATGTGGCATTTTAAGCTCAAATTGTCAAGCCTTGATGCCTAAAATTCAGTGACAAGTAGGTGGCCTTGCTCTCAGAGTGCTCAGTAGCAGCAGCTCTTGGAGTTTTAGAGGATGCTGAGAGCTCAAGGCTGCAAAATCAGGAACCCCACGTAGGAACCAAACACAGATCGAGGAGCTCAACACAATTCATGCATTTACTGTTCTAAAATAATTCCCTTTCTGAATGACCAAAATACCTTAAAATAATAAGACGCTTTCAAAGCAAAAAAAATTTTAACTAGTGCACCTGCTGTCTGATTTTTATTGATCTTTCCAAGAAGATAGAGGTAGGCAAACCCTAAGAACATTCCATCTAGTCTAGATAACATTTGCATCCAGAGATCTGCATGTAAATTTTAGGAATTAGATTCTAGATCTGCATGTAGTTTAGGGAATTGAAGAAGAAAAGTTCTATTTGGACAACGAAATATTTTGTGAGGGCTTCGTCCCTTGTTGCCCTTTCCCCCCTGTCCATCAGTGGAGAAGTTTTGTACCAAGTTTCACTGCTCAGAGCTGATGGTTTCAGGAGATTCCCCAGCTCCACACTCTGCAGGGGGATTTTATCAGTTCAGTGCTGGGATGGAATGCACACAGGTGTCAGAGGTTTTAGTCCTGGCTTTGCTGAGCAGAGCTCTCCAGCCCATCCCCAGTGGCTTTACTGCTGGTCCCAGTCTGACCCTGCTCGCCACGCTGCCCATGGGATGAGGAGTGCCCAAAAAGGGTGGAGGAGCCATCTGCTTGGTCCAGCAAAGTTCCTTTTCTTCATTTCTGCAGTCACTGTGGATGGATGGATGGATCCTCAGCCTGCCAGAAAGTGAAGTTTCACCCCAAAATGATATTCCTGCCTTTCCAAGACCCCCAGTAAAGAACGTCCCCTCAGCCCTTCCAGGGATGTCATACATTGCAGTTCTCTTTACAGCAGGAAAATGCTCCTATTTTAGAGCTTTTAATCTTAATATACTGAGGTTATTAAAATCTTCCTGAAGTTAACAAAATTTAATCTCACAAAAACGGGAAGAGAGGTTGAGATAAAGCTGTCCTTGGAGACAGATCTGAGAGGCAGCTCCTCTTCAGAGAACACCCCATATTCTGTGACAAATACACAAATTCTCCAGTCCATGGTGACACCCTCAGCATTTCCCAGCTCTGCACTGACAGGGAGCCAAAGTCACCTCTGTCCATTCAGGACCAAAGATGGTTTGGAAGTTGTTGAATAAAGGTGTTCACAGCAGGATATACATCTGTCTTAGGCTTTCACATCAGATTTTTTTCCATAGTGCAAGATTAATTAGACAGAGACAAAATCCCCCGCATTAAAATGCCTACAGTTCACATGTATTACATGTTTTTAAATCCATTATTCCACATTCCGCATTTGGGGATAAAAAGAAAATATTGTTGTCAATTATAAAATGCTAAAGATAGCTCTATACTCTTTTAAATGAACAATGATAAAAGCCTTGAAAAATTCCCTTTGATGTGAATGGAGTCTTCAGCATTTTGAAATACAATAAGATGGATTAATTGCTACTCATTAGGCAGCAAGTTGGGACAGCTTTGAATGCGCATTCTCTTCTTGGCATTAGCTATTGCCTGGCTGAAATAGCCAGCTTTTGTATTTACTCCTGTCTTCTCTAATAATAAGCAAATTGGAGATCAGGGCTAGAAACGCTGAAGTGCTCTCTATCTTTTGTCCAGAACAATTGTATATTGTCATGATTTGTTTATCTTTTTCGAGCTACAGCTAATTATTGTAAAGGTTATTTGAATCAATACGAGATCTGAGCAGAAATAATGTCTGCAAAATTGCTTATTAGGGAGCTATTTTATGTTAGTGTTACTGTAACATGCATTTTGTGAGCAAATTGTTGTTTCTTATGCCTTTTTTTCACTTGTATGAAAAGTTTCGTGTTTTAAATATTGGTACAGGTTTTAGAGCTTCTTGAATTAATACTGTTCTGTTGTGCTTCCTTTTCCTCATACTATCTTAGATTTTTTTTTTCTCCCAAAATCATAGATAACATGGTATTTAAAGCCCCATTTATCATTCTAGGATAACAGTTTTGGGGTTTTTTTTTTTGCTTAAGAACTTGTTTGAACTGATTGATTGAATAATTCTTCCGTTTATGTTGGATTAAAAGAAAGTCAAGCACAAATCCTTTTGTGCTTTTCGTGTAGAACTCTTATTTCATGCGGGGCTTTTATAGATACTAAGATTTATAATTGGATGATACTGGGGAATTATTATTATCTAATTTAACCATGTATTTTGCATTTCAAAACTAGTTGTGAAAAACAAACCTCAAGGGCCTGATTCATTAAAAGTTGTGGTCTCCTTGCACGAGATGCTGAGGGTTTACATCTCCCAAAAACAAAGCTGAGCTGGGAGGAGTGGGCTACAACATGAGACAATGTTGGTCTGCAGTGCAGGGATGGTATTTTGGGGATTTAGTGGGACTGGAGCACTGTGACTGTGCTCTGAATCCACCTTGGTACCATTCATTATAATTTGCCCCTCGGTGCAGAAGGAGGGGAAGGCAGAGGCTGAGTGCAGCCTTTTCCAATTGCTGTGCCATTCCTGGGCACCAGCAATCCCATCCCAGCTCAAAATTAAATGGGGTCAAAGCAGGTCAGGGCCAGATGGGACCAGTCCAAGGAATACCTGAGGCTCCAGCTGGATTTAATGATTCAGTCAGAGATACTGTCCCCAAACCTCTGCTGAAGGACAGCACTGCAGCACACGGGGCCAAACTTTTATTTACTGCATCAGTGTCAACCACATGGACCTGAAAGAAATGATTCCAGCTTTACAGAGCAGCACAAGTGAGAGCAAACCCAAAGCCCTTCTGTCTTGAACAAGACAGGAAAACAATGCACTTCGGTTGGTTCAGTGTCTCACAAGGCAGAAATAAATTCATCTCCTGTGGCTGCACTGACAGGAGCAGGGAATCAGCCAGAGACTTCAGGTGGATAAAGCAAGGACAGATGAACAATTTCATGGACACATCACCTGCTTTGGCCTCAAGCACTCCCAGGAATGGACTTTAACAGCCCAAACAAAACTTTTAAATTCTCCTTTAGTTTGGATCCATCTAGTAGAGGAACTCCAGATTGCTTAAGGACATCTCACTTTGTGTTTTCATGGTGGAGGGTCCTCCCTTCTGTGCAGAGGGGTCTGGAGAGCTGCACGAGCCTCAGGGTGCTGCTGCTTCCAGCACCCAGAAAAACATTCCTGTAACCCAATGGTCTGCAGACATGCAGTGCAGCCAGTAAAGCATTTCTGTAACCCAATGGTCTGCAGACATGCAGTGCAGCCAGTAAAGCATTTCTGTAACCAAATGGTCTGCAGACATCCAGTGCAGCCAGTAAAACATGCCCTGCACAAACCTCCTGTGCACACCTTCCCTCTCTGGGGCAGGCAGGGCTCAGAACCAGGGCTGCCTTGAGGCTCTTAACAGAGAATTGGTTGTGGTTATAATTGCACGTTGGAGAAATGTCCGAGCTCAGTCCCTGCCTGATGGAGGGTGTTCCCAGCAGAGAAGGTGCTCAGTGCTGATGGAGGGATTGTCTCCCAGCAGAGAAGGTGCTCAGTGCTGATGGAGGGTGTTCCCAGCAGAGAAGGTGCTCAGTGCTGATGGAGGGATATCCTCCCAGCAGAGAAGGTGCTCAGCACTGATGGAGGGATTTTCTCCCAGCAGAGAAGGGCTCTGCAGCAGCTCTGGGCTCTGGGGAGGCAGAGGAGGCTCACACAGGGCAGAAGGTGGCACAGATGAGCCCAGGTCTGTTGGAGCTCTCAGGTAGCTGAGCAGAGGGCTCACATCCTCACATCCTCACATCCTGCAGGCTCCCATCCTACCAGGAGCACAAGGAAGGATGCTGGAACAGCTCCTGCCCTCTCCACCTGCTGCTCCCAGGGCTGTTTTAGCTCTGAGGGCTCACATCCTCACATCCTGCAGGTCCCATCCTGCCAGGAGCACAAGGAAGGATGCTGGAACATCTCCTGCCCTCTCCACCTGCTGCTCCCAGGGCTGTTTTAGCTCTCCAGCTGAGCACAGGGCTCACATCCTCACATCCTGTATGCTCCCATCCTACCAGGAGCACAAGGAAGGATGCTGGAACAGCTCCTGCCCTCTCCACCTGCTGCTCCCAGGGCTGTTTAGCTCTGAGGGCTCACATCCTCACATCCTGCAGGTCCCATCCTGCCAGGAGCACAAGGAAGGATGCTGGAACAGCTCCTGCCCTCTCCACCTGCTGCTCCCAGGGCTGTTTTAGCTCTCCAGCTGAGCACAGGGCTCACATCCTCACATCCTGTATGCTCCCATCCTACCAGGAGCACAAGGAAGGATGCTGGAACAGCTCCTGCCCTCTCCACCTGCTGCTCCCACCCCAGGGCTGTGTCCCACAGGGCTCCTGCACAGCTCAGGGGAACACTCAGCAACAATTCCTCTCATTCAGCATTCACAGCGTGCACACAGAGAGCTGGGCTTGTTTCTCCCCAGGGTTTTGTTGGTTTTATTTTTTATCCTTTCTTTAACCCTTTTAATGAATCAGTCCCTGGGTGAAAATAATGCATTTGTTTAAAGCTGATCTTTAATGTTGAGCACACTGCTCTTCCTTTGTCTCTTACTATTTTGTTCATATTTTGCTAAGAGTCCGCTATTCTACACAAGCATTTTAATAAACTGTTTGTTGTTGTATCCAGGTAACAAGCATGGTAAGTATTTTGACTAAACCAAGTATTATGTACCTTAGCTGTGCTTGGCAGTATTTTTTGGCTAGCCTTTCCTGTACTCTCAGCCTGTGCTGTTTCTAAAGGAGCTATTCAAAGGAAGGAACTGCTCACCTATAGTAGTACATATACGAGCTTTAGAGGAAGCATATGTGCAAAGTCATGTGTGTACATGAGAGCATGCATCTCTTGCCAGCATGCTTGCTACTTGGCTTGTAAAATAAAACTAGGAAAAAAAAAAACCCAACCAAAATGTCCTTGCCTAATACTGCTTGTGTTCCTTCATTCTAAGTTACATCCCTAAATATTAGTACTTATTAATATAGTTGTTTTGGATGAGTAAACACTCTTTAGCAGAGTGTAATTGTTTAATCATTTTCCCTGGTTAATGCTGTTGCATTGAGAGCCTTTCCCCTCCTGTCCTGTGCCCATATTTGTGGCCACATTTACTCCAAGTGCTGCTCTAATACCAGTAACTGATAACACCCCAGCTTTTCCCAAACTCGTTCCTGTGTGCTTGAAAACAGCAGGAATTCGATGGCTGATGGCTTTCTTTGGGAGCACTGTAAGCCAGTAAAAATGCCACGACTGAAAGCATTTGTGGCCTAACTTTCTTGCTTTCATAAAGCTGGATCCAGAATGTCTCTTCAGCCCTTTAGCATGAAGAGAACTGTCCCTGTTTGTGAGCCAGCTGCAGTTCTGTTCTCATTTTATAATGGAACACGAAAGGCAAACTTCTCTTAGATGGAGATGCTGGAGCTGCAATCTCAGTGCTCCCTGTCCTGTTTAGTCCAGCCTGGTTTAAAATCAGTGCAGTTTGCCCAGAATCACAAATGGGCAGCAGTTTGCTCTCCTGTGTGTTGGCAGAGCAGACTGTAAGAATTCAGGTTACCATGCATGTCTGACAGGAGGTTGTGCCTTGAGGTAGTTGGAGTGTTAGCCTCCGTGCTGTATTTTTTTTTTCCTGCATGGTTTCGCTATGTTTGCATTTTCTGTGTGGCTTTTTAAGTTTTTAGTTCTGTGCTTGTAGCTGCAGTTATTTAACGCCGTTGGTTGTGCCAAATGTTTTAAGACTCGGTGTAATTGTCCTGTTGAAGGATCAGACAGCAAAGGACAAAGCACTCCAGCACATGGCAGCAATGTCATCAGCTCAGATTGTGTCAGCCACTGCCATCCACAACAAGCTGGGCCTGCCAGGAATCCCCCGTCCCACCTTTCCTGGGGCACCTGGGGTAAGTCAGCAGCAGAAACCCCAAAAAAATCCCTTTATTCTCTAACAGTGCTCAGTGGAAAACTGAGACAGAATGAATGGATTAACGCTCTGACTTGTGTTTGTGAAAGGAATCATGCTTGTTCAAAAATACCCAAAGCCTTCCAACAGAGACAACAACTGTGGGCCTGTTTTCTGTTTTTGCTCTTTCAGTTTTGGCCGGGCATGATTCAAACGGGGCAGCCTGGATCATCACAAGAGTAAGTGTGAAAATTCACTGATCTTTCTATAGGCAGTAGGAGGCTGGTTTGGGCATTCTGTGCTAGCAGGGAAGTAAGAAATTGCAAATCTCCCCAAAAAGGAAGCAAAGATAGTTTTAGGGAAAGAAGGAATCTTGGAGGTGATGTGAAGAAGCGCCAGTGAGATCCCGGTTTTGGGATGCTGGGTGTGATTCTCATCCCCTCTGTGCTGTCTGTGTGTTAAATACAGATTATCCTCTGCAAGGAGGGGATTTGTTTTGGGTAAAGGTCATTGGTCTCCTATTTTCCTGTGCTGTGTGAGTGTTGGAATTTCCTGCAGATAGCACGGTGTGTGATTTTTGTGTCCCTCTTTATTCCAGCGTAAAGCCATTCATCCAGCAGGCCTATCCCATACAGCCATCAGTCACAGCTCCCATTTCAGGTAATGCTCCCATTTATCCTCTCCCTTAAAAATACTGGAATTTTGTGTTGAATGTGATGTGTTAAGCTCTGACACTTCTGCATCTCACGTTCCCTCTAGCCAAAGCAAACACCAACCCCAGTGTCCCATCATTTTAGGGATTATATCTTGGGAATTATACTTTTCTTTCCATGTTTTTTCTCTCAGCATAGGATTATTCTAAGAGATTAGATTTTTCTCTCAGAATAGGAGTATTTCTAAGTCAGTCAAACTCATGCTGTCTGTAGGCTCTCCTGCCTCTCAGCCCAGCTCAGGATAATCTTTGTTCTCTCACTTTGGTGCCTCTCCCTGCCTCCCTTGTGTCTCTCCCAAGATGAGCTTTGCCTTTCCCTCTTCCTCTGCAGTTTTCTTCCCCTCTCATCTAATTTTCTGCAATGACAACCAAGAGATAGCATTTATTCCTTCTCTTGAGGTGAATTAGAGAGGGTGGTTAACATCCCTTCTCTATCTAGATCATGCCATTCTCTCTTTATTATCAATTTAAAACCTTTTTTTTTTCTTTTTAGAGTATGATTCAGCTCTCTACAGTAATTATTTATTATTAGCTGTAGCATAATGATGCCTAAAAGCTCCAAAAGAAGTCAAGACCCAATGTGCAAATAGTAAGAGACAGTGCCTGGCTTGGAAACCTTGTACTCTAAATAGGAGAGGGGAATTGAGAGTGGCAGGAGAAATAGGCAGAAAGAGAGGTGATTTACTTGTAACGTGGGGCACATTAGGAGCCAGAAATGGGGTGAATTCTGCTGACTCCAAGGCACAAACACCTCCTGAGAGTCCTGATGCACTTCCCAAGGAAGGGTGAAGCTGTAGGTGCAGGTGAAGCCTCTGTAAATCTCTGTAATCAAGTTCCTGTTTATACAAAAATGAGTTACAGCCCCAAGGAAACAACCCAGTAGGACTTTTCTTTCCACCATTATTAGATTGCTGGGCTGGGACCTCTTTTCCTACATATTGGTCTTGAGTTTTTCCAATTTTAACTCACCCTGAATGAATCACTTGTGAAAATTCATATAAACATCCAAGGGCTAGGTGCATAATTCCCAATTACATTTGAGCAAATACAAACTGAGGAAGTGTTCTTGATGAAATATTTCCTTTTCTGCAGGCTTTGAGCCCACCTCAGCCCCAGCTCCCTCGGTGCCCGCGTGGCAGGGCCGCTCCATTGGCACCACCAAGCTCAGGCTGGTGGAGTTCTCAGCCTTCCTCGAGCAGCAGAGGGATCCTGAATCAGTGAGTATTTACTGCCCTGGACTTTGCTGCCCCTCAGCTTTGTCCTGCACCCTCTGCAGATGCCATCCAGGGTTAAATCTGATGGAATATTCCTGGTGTGTCCATGTTCAGTGCTGCTCCGTGCAGTATTCCTCTCACCCTGGAGTGCATTTTCCTTCCCTGGCCTCTTTTCCCCATTTGCAGCAGCAAATGCCTCTGTGAGTGCATTTTCCTTTCCTGCCCTCTTTTCCCCATTTACAGCAGCAAATGCCTCTGTGAGTACATTTTCCTTTCCTGCCCTCTTTTCCCCATTTACAGCAGCAAATGCCTCTGTGAGAGCAGGCAGGGTTTGCTCTGGCTCCTGTCTCTGCTGACCTACTTTAGCAGGTGGACCAAACTGCATTGTGTTCTTGGCAACAGTTCAGTGCTTCAACTCTTGAGTTAAAGCCTAATCTATTTCCTAACTGAAACAAAATCAAGGGCTTGCACAGAAAGTGTGCATACTGCATGTTGGATTTTTTTTTATGATTATTTTTAATGAAGTTTTTAATTTTCTTTTGGATTTTCAGTCTGCATACTGTACCTGCAAAGGTAGTTTCTAAAGTTGGCTGTAATGTCTCATTTACTCCAGTAAGCCTTGAACCTTGACATTAATCATCATCTATTTACCACAGTTATGTGTTCATTACACCGCTGGCTTTTCACAGAAAATGACATCAAATATTTTCTTGATCAAATGCGCTTCCAGCATTTTATTAAAAACAGGTGACCCTTCCTCCCTCCTTCCCCCTGCCCAAAATCAGGCCAGAACTCTATCACCACCCAACAAAAAAAGTCCTTTCTTCTCTTCCTTTTGGAGGGTTCTTGCTCTTGCTGTCACATTAATTTAAATTGTGAACACTTCAGTCAGCTTCACATTTAAAACATCTATGTAGGGCTATAAAGGACATGGCTGATGGACATTTTCAGTATTAGTCCACCCATCCAAACTGTCAGATTGTGTTAGGTCCAAATTTCAAAATGCATTTTAAAAAGTGGTGAAGAAATAAAACATTCTTTATGTTTTAATTCAGGTTTTATTGTCGTTGTAAAAGGACTTTGTGAGCCCAGGGAGAATTGTGCCTGAGAACCAGAAAGGGAAAGCAATTGCTCAAGGGCCATAAAAACAGCCTGCCATCATTAGCCAAATGCAGTAAAATTCACCCAAGTTAATCAAACTACCTAAGTGATGAAAAATAAATGAGATCTTTTCAAAAGAAGCCCTCCATCCTTGAACAATATCCATTGTTGCAGGGATTGTTTATCCTTTCTGCACTCCCTGTAAACAGTATAAAAAGCAGTTCAGCATTTCACTCACAGTCCTTGCTTTGGTGTCTTTGTGATGTGAAAGGGGAAAGCAAACTCACATTAGGATGGAGAAAGCAAACTCACATTAGGATGGAGAAAGCAAACTCACATTAGGATGGAGAAAGCAAACTCACATTAGGATGGAGAAAGCAAACTCACATCAGGATGAAGAAAGCAAACTCACATTAGGATGGAGAAAGCAAACTCACATTAGGATGAATGTCTGGAAGCCACAGCCTCGGGATTTGAGGTCATTTTAATCTGGAATCAGAAGAAGTTTTGCTAAACACAAGGCTCATTTATTTTCCCTTGCTGGAGAGCTGTGTCAGCCCTGGGATGCAAATGTCAAACTCTGGGAAATGTTCATTTTCAAGTGTCCATGGTTAGAAATGCCAAGAAAACACTCAAAGGGGATCCTGTATTGACACAGGCTCCAGTCTTGATCTTGTGCTGGGGCAGCAGAGTGCCCAGGCAGCAGGATTCCTGAATTCTGGAGACATTCCTGCATTCCGGGAGAAATTCCTGCATTCCTGGAGACATTCCTGGATTCCTGGAGACGACATTCCTGGATTCCTGGAGACATGATGGCAATTCCAGCAGCACATGGACCTTCCAGGGAGGATTCCTGGAGAAATGATGGGAATCCCAGGAGGACATGGACCTTCCAGGGAGGATTCCTGGATTCCTGGAGATGTGATGAGAATTTCAGCACGATATGGACCTTCCAGGGAGGATTCCTGGAGACATGATGGGAATCCAGCAGGACATGGACCTTGCAGGGAGGATTCCTGGATTCCTGGAGACATTCCTGGAGACATTCCTGGATTCCTGGAGACATTCCTGGATTCCTGGAGACATTCCTGGATTTCTGCATTCCTGGAGACATTCCTGGATTCCTGGAGCCATGATGGCAATCCCTGCAGGACATGGACCTTGCAGGGAGGGTTTTGGGGCAGGCATGGTGTGAGGTGGGCTGGGAAACCCACCTTAATAAATAAACAGCATTTATTCCCCCAAGTCAGCCCACAGCTGGGAATCCTCCTGGGGCCTGGCTGTGCTCTCCCTGCTGCCTTCCTGCAGCTCCCTGCTCCTTTTCTCCAACCCCACTGGTGCTGGGGAGCTTTCCCAGCAGAACTGGAATGCAGGGGATGTGTGGGTCGGGCTGGCACGGGGTGGGGTGGCTGTGCCTGTGCCCCACATGTCCCCAACTCGTCCAACAGCCTCCCCACCCTACAGCCACCCCAAAACTGCCTGACCCTCACACGTTGGGAAATCTGCTGTGCCTGCTCTGGCAGGAGCAGATAATGACATGCTCACATGTTTATTTGTTCCTCTGCTGCATTCAGGGGAGATGTAGATGGCCCTCCTTTGATAAGCAACCATTCAGTAGTTTGTTTTCTTGTGCTGTTGAAATGCATGGCCCCGTGCCCTGCTTGCTGTGCACTGTCTAACCTCGCCTCCAAATGGAATTAATAATTCCCTCCATTTGCATTTCACAGATGTACCAGTGCAGTCTTTTGAGATGAAGGAGCATTATTACTCACAATTGACAAACCAAGAAGTTCAGGTGCACAAGAATGAATGGGCCACTGATTTTGAGGGTCCCCTTTGATTTGTCATGAGCCTGATTTTGCAGAATGCTTAACATTATTGAGAGCTTCCTATAGTCAGGCATCATTTTCCCATCTGAGTTCTCAGCACTTCTGGAACTGGGACTGCAGAGTCTTAAATGAGCCAGACCAGAGCTGAAAGATGATCTTCAGTGCTGCAGAAAAGCTGATGGAAATGTTGTGTAAGCACCTTGCCCAACCTGCAGGTCCTGGTTCCACACCCCCATGGCAGTGGCTGGAAATGCTGTCATAAAGGGTTCAGGAGCTGACCTCCCTCATCACCTACCTCTCCATTTCTGCAAACATAAAATTGCTAAAAACCTCCTTTTACTTCACATTTCTGATTGAAGCCCTGTGCAGATCCGGGCAGAATTCACGGAGGTCCATGACAGACCAGCTGCAAGGGAGCACACAGCACAGAAAGTTCAATTAACACTTCACAGGAAAGTGTTAAAAACCTTACCAACAGGAGTTAGTGCAGGCTCCAGTTACAGCATTAAAGTATCACTTTTATAACTCCCAGTCTGCTTCAGTGGAGGACAACAGCAGCAGGAATTAAATATTCAGTGACTGGTGTTTTGGTAGAAATAAAAAAAAAAACTTGTTGGCAGACAGAGCGATTTTCTTACATCAGCAGGAAATTAAAGAGTTTCAGATTTACGAGATAGAGCGAGGCAGCAGAGCTGAGGCTGGCAGGGTGCAGGTTGGAGCTGCTCACAGATTCTGATCCACCAGGGGCTGGTTCCACCCCATCCCCATCAGGCTCTTTTTGCCCCCAGAGCACAATCTCTGCTCAGGAGGTGACTCCAGGCATGGCCAGAGGGATTTGGGGGGGTTCAATCACTACAGAACCCTTGTTCTCAGGGTGTTGTGCCATGAGCAAAGCCATTCCCTCAAAAACAGCAGCTCTTCCTCAGAACAGCTGAGCTGCCCTCACCTTCAGCACCCACATCACCTCCATGTGCTCATCTGCATGGTTGTGTTAGAATATTCCTGCAAAACTGCTGGGGAGCTGGTACAAATGCATGTGCTGGCTGATAAAACAAATTAAGGTGGTTTGTCTTTGTTCTGCACCAGCTTGAATGCTTGCATCTCCTGCCATTGGCAATTTGTCTTGGTTCTTTTAAATTCCTGAGTGGATTATAATTTTTCTTGTTGTGTTATTTGACAACAGTCATATTTCATGGCTTTACTGCATTCTTTGGATAGTTGGGATTTTTTTAAGGGAAGGAGCTCAGCTTTCAGAGGCGGCCATCTCCAGGGCATGTGGTGTAAAGCAGACACAGGAGACCCAGCTGAAAATGTTCTTCCTATTTTTGTGCACTTAGAAAATGCAGGATTTGACTTGTGGTGGTTTATGGCATCTAAAGCACATTATTGCCCTGATGCCAGATGCAAATCCTTTAAATGCTGCAGTGTAAGTAAATTCCTCAGCAGCTGAAGTACTTCATTGACTCTGGAACACTCAGTCTAAACCAAGAGTGAATTCTCACTATAATGAGGATGTTTTTAGGCTGTTCAGACACCAATGGGCTCCAAAACATAGGCAGAAAACTTTTCTCCTTTGCCTTCATGCATCAGTTCCTGTTGGGGAGTGTTTGGATAAAAGTGAGGGGATCATTCAGTATCCATTTACCCTGCTCCAATATCACATTATCACTGTTGGTTCACAGAAATATGCCATGTCTAATTAGATTAGTAATGATTGCACTTAGCACAGGAATTGCAGCAACATAAGGAGAAAATAATCACACATTGCAATATCAAAATAAACATTTCTGTCCTAAGAATGCTGTCAGGTGATGTCATGCCATCTGTCCTGCTGTACCCGCTCAGAAATTTCTCTGCAGCAGCATCTGGTGCTTTGGCCAGCTCTGCAGACAACTGTGGCAGCTCTGCAGCTGCTCCAGCTCTGCTTTTATATTTCAAGAGCATTAAGGCTTCACGCTCCACGTCCCTATAAATGCGTTTGCTTTTTCTGAAGTTTGGATACCGAGCAGTTTTGTGTATTTGCCTGGTTTGCAGAATAAAGGACAATGTGTGAATTGTCTGAGGAATTTGCAGTGGCCACACTGTGAAATTCAGCTCCCCCTTCCCTCCACAGACTGCTGGGGAGGAGGACACTTTACAGCAGAATCTGAGCCCTCAAGTCTGGTTCCATAAAAATGTGGTTATTTGTACAACCTGGAACAACTCCAGCAGAGAAGAGTGAGAGGAAACAATCCCCATTTCTTTTTTTTCTTGTGCCTTCCTTAGTAAGATGGTATGCTTTCCTTTTTCCTTCCACAATGTTAAACAAGAAATAAGCTCTGCAAAAAAAACGCAGGCTGTATCTCATTTGTGGCCCCACAGCCAGCTGAGTGTTCTCTGGTTCTAAATTCAGATTTCACTGTGCTAGATGATTTTTTAATAGATTTCAATTTCATTTCCTAAGTGCACAAATCCAGCCAGTCCATTTCCTTTTCCCCAGAGTTTTGGACATCTGCTAGGGAAGACTCTGCTCACACCAGAGGAAGGCTCTGAGTGGTTGCCCAATTCATTTAGATTTGTCACTTCAATTAGTTCATTCAGCAGGTACATTGTAAACCAAATAGCTTAAATGAGGTTTGCTTTGGGGTTTTAAATATTTTATTTGTGCCTAAGCTTTAGGGAATAGCCCCTTCTATAGAGCATCTCTTCATTGTGACAGGATTTTCTGATGTTCATTGACTGCATATCAGCTTTCCCTTAACTGAGATGGCAAAATGGTTTGTGATCTGCATGGCTAAAACCCCAAATTTGAATCCTGTCCCTCTGGAGCTCCTCACTCTGCTCTCATGATCCTGGAGGTGCTGCTTGACCCGTGGAGGGTCTTTGGTGTTCATCCTTCCACTCTCATTTCGGTGCTGAAAGATTCTCCTGGAGGAATGGCAGCCCCTAAAAAATCATTTTGGGCTCCTTAGGAGTGCACTGTGTGGGCCAAGGGTTTCCCCAGGCAGGAAAGGCATTGCAGAGGTGATGCTGTGATTGTGATGGGGTGTGTGGGATGATGTTCTGCAGGGATGGTGATCACAGAGGGATCCCAAGGGAAGGAAGGAAGGGGAAAAGGGGGCTCTCAGTACTGCATGGGCCAAAATGCAGGGGGACACACAGTGAGGACACTCAGTGTCTCAGCACAGAGTAACTGGCCTTGTCACTGCCATTCTGCAGGCACAAGGAAATCAATCCCTGCTGTCTCTTTTAGCTGAGATGTGCCACAGACAGAGTTTGGGGATTTTTAATGGAGGTGTGCATGAGAGGGCTCTGTGGCACGAGCAGAAATTCAGGCTCTGAGCACACAGGACATTAAAAGGCAGTTTACAGGAGCAGAAATAGGCTTTCCTCCTGAGCACATTCATCTTTTTATGCTCAGGGCTCTTCACCAGCACTGGGCCTTGCAGCATAAGTCACCCCCTTACAGAAACCCATGCTGTGGGGTTTGCAGCAGGGACACAGGTTTTTGGATTTTATCCCTCTTGCACAGACACAATCAGTGAAGCTGTTCACAGAAACCATTCTGCAGCAAATCCCAGGAGCAAAGAGGGACTCATTCATTTGTTCCATCCCCTGGGTGGGATCACACGCAGTCCCTGCCATAAGAAGCCCCTGCTCTCCTCCTGCAGCTCTGACTCTCTGCTTGTCCCCTGCAGTACAACAAACACCTCTTCGTGCACATCGGACACGCCAACCACTCTTACAGTGACCCTCTGCTCGAGTCCGTGGACATCCGTCAGATTTATGACAAATTCCCGGAGAAGAAGGGCGGCCTGAAGGAGCTCTTTGGGAAGGGGCCTCAGAACGCTTTCTTCCTGGTGAAGTTCTGGGTGAGTAAGGGGTGGGGTGTGGGGCTGTGATTGGGACAGGGGCTGTGTGGGTGTGCAGCACCTTTAGGGGTGCTGGAAATTCCCTCTGCTGTTCCCTCATCCTTGGGGTGGGCTCACAGCCCCCAGGAGCAGAGAGATGATGTTCCTCAGCTGATGTGCCTCAGCTCTGCTCAGCTCTGCAGGGCTGGGCAGGGGTCAGTGGGACCCAGAGCCAGATTGGAGATGGGAACTGGAGTCAGTGGGACCCAGAGCCCATTTGGAGATGGGAACTGGAGTCAGTGGTACCCAGGGCCCATTTGGAGATGGGAACTGGGCAGGAATACCCAGATTCCCGTTTGGAGATGGGAACTGGGCAGGAATACCCAGATTCCCGTTTGGAGATGGGAACTGGAGTCAGTGGTACCCAGGACCCATTTGGAGATGGGAACTGGAGTCAGTGGGACCCAGAGCCCATTTGGAGATGGGAACTGGGCAGGAATACCCAGATTCCCGTTTGGAGATGGGAACTGGGCAGGAATACCCAGATTCCCATTTGGAGATGGGAACTGGGCAGGAATACCCAGATTCCCGTTTGGAGATGGGAACTGGGCAGGAATACCCAGATTCCTGTTTGGAGATGGGAACTGGGCAGGAATACCCAGATTCCTGTTTGGAGATGGGAACTGGGCAGGAATACCCAGATCCCGTTTGGAGATGGGAACTGGGCAGGAATACCCAGATTCCCGTTTGGAGATGGGAACTGGGCAGGAATACCCAGATTCCTGTTTGGAGATGGGAACTGGGCAGGAATACCCAGATTCCCGTTTGGAGATGGGAACTGGGCAGGAATACCCAGATTCCTGTTTGGAGATGGGAACTGGGCAGGAATACCCAGATTCCTGTTTGGAGATGGGAACTGGGCAGGAATACCCAGATTCCCGTTTGGAGATGGGAACTGGGCAGGAATACCCAGATTCCCATTTGGAGATGGGAACTGCCATCTAGTGGTCCCAGGGAAGGCGAGGAAGGCTCGGGAATGGATCCTGGATCCTGCTGTGAGTGTTCCGAGGTGCAGCTTCTGCCATCATCTTACCCAAAAAGGACCAGGCAGGGCTGTGACTGAGACAGCTGTGAGCTTTGGGGAGTGCCAGGGGATTTCCTGAAGCACATCTGCTTTCTCCTTGCCTTTTCCTGCTGCTCCAAAACTTATCAGAGCAAGGGTGAAAAAATAATCAGAATGGAGGGCTGGGATGCTGCGTGTTGATCTAGCTGTGATAAACTTCATTGAGAGGTTTTTCTGATAGTATTTGCAAAATCTCATGTTGGCAATATAAACATAAAATAATAAAGTCGTTTTGGTTGTAAAAGGCCTCTGAGATCATTGAGTTCAACCATTGGCCAATCTCTAAACTACCAAAGCTTCACCCAAAAGATGAGTTTTTTGTAGATCAGGACACAGGAGCTGGGCCACAGAGAGCAGCAGAGGCACAGAAATGCAGTGCAGCTCTCAGAGAATGAGTGTGCTGCTGTGACATGGCACAGTGCAGCACTCAGGATGTGCAGGCAGCTCCTGAAATCCAACATTTCCCAACCTCGCTGTGCCCTCCACCATTATGGCCTTTTGATACAAATCCGTGCTGTGTTTACTTAGGGATTAAAAACCATGCAGTGCTAACATCCTTCTGAGTTCTGCATTACAAATGTGGTGAGGACACTTATCTGAGCCATGATCTTACAACAGGCCCGTGGATTTTCTCTCTCATCAAGGGAGTGAAGGTACCTGGGGTAGTGTTTGAGTGTAGCAAAACACACAATGAATCTTCCAGAAATAAACTTCACACCAGTGCCACCCCCAGTCCTATTTATATTTAGGAATATGTAGAGGAAAAACAGAGGATAGCTGTCTAATTAGTCATGAGAATGAAATCCTAAACTCTCAGCTCACTGTCCTTTATTTCTTTCATTCCTGTAGGGTATTTCTTCAGAAAAAAAGGCTGCTGTTCCCATTTGTGTGTAAGCACACCTTGCAGGAACGTGCTGGGATTTTGTGTCTCTGCACTGCCAAATGCTCTGTGCCAACCTGAACTCTGATTCTGCACCTACTGGGACAGATTTGGGAAGCAAATGTGTCTGAAAGGAAGAGGGAGGTTTTCTCATTCGTGACATAGGAAAAAACCAACTGATATAAATCAGTGTTGGGCTTTCTACAGATCTGATCCACTGGCTTAATTTTAAATGTTTGCAGTAGCTTGAACTGTTCTAACTGAAGAAAGCTTAGTCAGAGCTCACTGCAACTCTGAAACAAAGACCAAACTCATCTGAAGATGCGTGGATGATATTAATTGATGTTTAAAATGAATGCCTCTATTTGCAGGAATCTGCAATGCAAACTAGGAGTTTTAGAAAGTAATGCATATTATAATTAGGGCAAGCTTTTAAAGATGCTTTGAAGTCCTAAACATTTTTGAAATTCAAATGTGGGATGGAAATAAAGGAATCTACACAATAAAGGGGCATTAAATTATGTCTCTCAAAATTTCACTGTTTTATAGATGTAAATATATGCCATAATTAGTGGTAAGTAACATGAGGAGGATAGTTAAGTTTATTCCTATTCTTATTCAAAACAGCTGTGGCATGAAAAGTAATGCTCCTTCTCTTTGTGATACACTGGAACAAACAATTTCCCCATGTAATCAGTGTTCAGAAATGGCTTGTGCCTGTGGTCTCCTCCCACCCCCTCCTGAATTTATCCCCATGTGCCTCCAGCCATCTCAAAAGGTGCAGAAATTCTTTGTGCCCTTCATTCACGCACACACAATTGTGGGCTACTGGTCTGGTTTTTTTTTTTTTTTTTTTTCTATTTTACATGCAATTTATATTGCATAATCCAGAATTTTGGAGTTCCCTGCACACACACAGACTCGCACACACTCTCCAGCTTGACTGGCAAATGATCTGCAGCAAATGGGAGCAGCAGTGTGAATGGCTCTGTGGCAGCATGCAAATGTATGCAAAACAAATTAGCCATAGAAGAAGCACCATGCTGTGCCTTTCCCCAGCAAGGATCTGTGCTCCAGGAGGAGCCCTGCTCAGATTTGGGGATGGAGAATGGGTGGGCAGGCAGAGCAGTTTGCCTTTCCATCACAAACCCAACCATGTGGCATATTGGACCCCATTCCTGAGCTGCACAGCACGCCAACCGCCCAGATGGAAAAAATTGCTCCATGATTTGGAATCTCTGCTCTTTGGTGGTGCTTTGGGAGGGAGGAGGAGGAGGAGGAGGAGGAGGAGAGGAGGAGGAGGGGAGCACAGTGCAGTCATATGAGTAACACACCTCCCTGCAGTCAGCATTGCTCCAACCTATATATTGTTAATAAGTGACCTTATGTGCTTAATTTAACTCCTGAGTGCCAGTGCAAACTGTCCTGGCCCTCCCAAACCCCACTGGTTCCAGTAGGTGCTGTTTTCCCTCTACTCAGCAGGATGAATTCAGGCTCCTCGCAGCAGTTTTTGCTGGAGTTGTGTTTTTGTTAGCCAAAGCTGTTATTATTACACAAGAGCTCTACCCTCTGCCCCTGCCTGTAGCACAGAGCCCAGGAGCTCTTGGGAAAGGGATGGAAAGATGGTTTTTTAATTTATTTTTACTCTTTATTTTGGTTGCAGCCACCTCTGTTTAGGTGCTTGCTCTGGCAGAGGTTTCTCCATGCAGTGTGTTGGACACTTGGTGCTCTTAAAATGTAATATTTCCAGTGTTACCCATTGACAAACTCTGCTTTATTAATGAATTAATCATGCTCTTACAGTGCAGAGAGGGTGCCAGAAAGCTGAGTGCCTCTCTTGCCTCCAAGTGCATTCAGCTAATACAAAACTCAGTGCTCAGAAATAAATCAAAATAGTTTTACTCTTGAAAGTTTAAAAAAAAAACCCTAAAAAAATCCATTTGTGGTTTTGGTTTTTCCAGTTCTGTTGTTGTTATATTTGTGTAGTCTTGGCTGTCACGTAATACAGACAGCAAAGCTCACAATTAATGTTTGCCTTTGGACAGCACCAAGCTTGAACCAGAGCATCCCTGTCAGGGGTTTATTCATTAGAGACCCCAAATAACGGTGATTTCACCTCATTGGAGAATTATTCCAGCATTCATTGCCATCAGAGCTGCCAGCCCCTGCCTTGTTCCACATTTTGGTTTTGCTTAGCTTTAGCTTTCTGCCTTTGAATGTCCTTTTCTGCAAGATTTAATCTAGAAGAAGACTCTTCCCCAAGCAGCAACATGCAGCCTATGACAAGGTTGTGGAAAAACTTCCCTTGGAAGAAGTAACTGGATGGAGTTTCATTAGTCATTCACTACAAAGGATGTTTTCCAGACCTGAAATCATTCTTGTAACTGTTTTCTGAACACTTTCCAATTTTCCAACATCCCTTTTAAAATGTAGACACAAGGCTGGAATCAATACTGCAGTGAGGAGCTCAAGCTGAATACCAGGGCATTCTTGTCTAACACATCACCTTATTCCCACTCAAAGCTACATCTGTGATTCTCACAACCCAAAGTCACTATGACAATACCTTTTAATTTTTTTGTCTTAACATTTTGGACAAGGAGAAAAAGGATAAAAAATGTATTTTAATTTCTTTGGTTTGAGAAATGCAATTTAGCTTTCAGATGGCCACATGGGTTACCTTTCCAGGTTAAATGTCTGCAGAGAAATACAACAATTAGAGTTTTATTTTCAGTGGGCTTCAAAATCGGAAGGCAGCAGATAAAAAGTCAAATGAAAAATCCAATCTTCACCATCCATCACTTTCTCCCAACAGGCTGACCTAAACTGCAACATCCAGGATGACACAGGGGCGTTTTACGGCGTCACCAGTCAGTACGAGAGCTCAGAAAACATGACAATCACCTGCTCCACCAAAGTCTGCTCCTTTGGAAAGCAAGTCGTAGAAAAAGTAGAGGTGAGTGTTGGGATGGGATACGTGCTTTTATTTCTTTTTTTGCCTTTCCAAAACCAGGCCTGTGTGGCGTGGTCAGGGCTCTGATGGTTTGTGCACACCCACATCTGTCATGTACAAAACTGACTTTGTGGGGGAATTTTAGCCTAGAGCTGAAGGCTGAGCCTTTACAGATGTCCTGGTCACTGTTTACATCCTTCTTACACTGAATATGTTTTCTAACCGTGGTGACCATAAAAAAGGGGTTTAATAATTTCCATTATTCCAAGCTTAGAGAAAGCCACAAGTCCTCATAAAGCACTGAGTGGCTCATCTGAGCAGTTGGTAGCTGGACAGCAGAGTCACAGCCTGACCCTCCTTCAGCAATCCAAATCAGGCTGGTTTTCTTCTGGCTGCAGTCCTGCCTCTTTCTGTAGTTCAGAAATTGCCTTTTAAATCATGCAATGTTATGTTTGTATGTGCACACCTAAGCATAAATATATAAGCTTATTTTTGCTTTCTTCTTTGCAGACAGGTGCCTCGAAACTCCTGTAAAATCATCTTACCACAGCATTTTTGGCTTAATTCATTTTTATTTAACTTTCCTTTCTGTAATCCTCATCTGTTCAGTTTGTTAGTATGCAAGTTAGAGAACAAGCAGTGATATTATTATTTTTGACGATTAAGGGCCCTTGAATTTTTAGCAAGACATGGAGTCAGCAAGCAGGCCATGTGTGTGTCTGAGCCACTTTTACCTATCTACACAAAAAAAAGAGAAAAACAGATTTAGCAGTCACTTTTTGCTTTCTCTGAATTACCACATTCCAAATTGATTTTTTTAATTTAATTTATTTTTTTTCAGACTGAGTATGCGAGGTTTGAGAACGGCCGGTTCGTGTACAGGATAAACCGCTCTCCCATGTGTGAATACATGATCAACTTCATCCACAAGCTGAAGCATTTACCAGAGAAATACATGATGAACAGCGTCTTGGAAAACTTCACAATTCTATTGGTATGGACTGCCTTTTTATTTTTCCACTTCTCAAATACTCTCAGGCTTTGTGTGGCTCGCTCAGCTTGTAATGTTAGGAACCAGTTCCCAAATCCCTTCGTCACCTTGCTTACCAAACAAACCATCCCACTGATTTCAGAATAATTCTGTGCAATTGGGCGCTGGAGATGCTCAGGATGAGAAGGCAAATGTGGTTATTTCCCACAGATTTTACTTCTCTCTTTTTCCCATTCCAGTGTGAGGTTTGTAGAGAGCCTGAGGCAGTGACTGTGAACCATCACATTGGTCTCTCGTGTCCTTGCTGGGGCTCGGTGACAATGCTGCAAATATTGGTGGTGTTCATCAGTTCTTGGGCAGGGAAATGGCCCAGCATGAGACATAAAGCACAGAGAATGGTCCTTGGGGTGGCATTTGGCCTTTAGTGCCATCCACTGGCCCAGCGTGCCCTCCCTGCTGCTCAGGACAGGTGACACAGGGACCTTCTTCTTCAGCCCTACTGTTCCCAAATGCTTCACCCTACTGTTCCCAGTGTTTCACCCTGCTGTTCCCAGTGTTTCACCCTGCTGTTCCCAGTGTTTCACCCTGCTGTTCCCAGTGTTTCACCCTGCTGTTCCCAGTGTCTCAGCCCTGCTGTTCCCAGTGTCTCAGCCCTGCTGTTCCCAGTGTTTCACCTGCTGTTCCCAGTGTTCACCCTGCTGTTCCCAATGTTTCACCCTGCTGTTCCCATGTTTCACCCTGCTGTTCCCAGTGTTCAGCCCTGCTGTTCCCAGTGTTCTTCACCCTGCTGTTCCCAGTGTTTCACCCTGCTGTTCCCAGTGTTTCACCCTGCTGTTCCCAGTGTTTCACCCTGCTGTTCCCAAATGTTTCACCCTGCTGTTCCCAAATGCTTCACCCTGCTGTTCCCAGTGTTTCACCCTGCTTCCCAGTGTTTCACCCTGCTGTTCCCGTGTTTCACCCTGCTGTTCCCATGCTTTCACCCTGCTGTTCCCAGTGTTCACCCTGCTGTTCCCAGTGTTTCACCCTGCTGTTCCCAGTGTTTCACCTGCTGTTCCCAGTGTTCACCCTGCTGTTCCAGTGTTTCACCCTGCTGTCCCAGTGTCTCAGCCCTGCTGTTCCCAGTGTTTTCACCCTGCTGTTCCCAGTGTTTCACCCTGCTGTTCCCAGTGTTTCACCCTGCTGTTCCCAGTGTTTCACCCTGCTGTTCCCAGTGTTTCACCCTGCTGTCCCAGTGTTTCACCCTGCTATTCCCAAATGTTTCACCCTGCTGTTCCCAGTGTTTCACCCTGCTGTTCCCAGTGTTTCACCCTGCTGTTCCCAGTGTTTCATCTCTGCTGTTCCCAGTGTTTCACTCTGCTGTTCCCAGTGTTTCAGCCTGCTGTTCCCAGTGTTCAGCCCTGCTGTTCCCAATGTTTCACCCTGCTGTTCCCAATGCTTCACCCTCTGTTCCCAGTGTTTCACCCCTGCTGTTCCCAGTGTTTCACCCTGCTGTTCCCAGTGTTTCAGCCCTGCTGTTCCCAGTGTTTCACCCTGCTGTTCCCAGTGTTTCAGCCCTGCTGTTCCCAGTGTTTCACCCTGCTGTTCCCAGTGTTTCACCCCTGCTGTTCCCAGTGTTTCACCCTGCTGTTCCCAGTGTTCCAGCCCTGCTGTTCCCAGTGTTCCAGCCCTGCTGTTCCCAGTGTCTCAGCCCTGCTTTCCCAGTGTTTCACCCTGCTTTCCCAAATGTTTCACCCTGCTGTTCCCAGTGTCTCAGCCCTGCTGTTCCCAGTGTTTCACCCTGCTGTTCCCAGTGTTTCACTCTGCTGTTCCCAGTGTTCTTCACCCTGCTGTTCCCAGTGTTTCAGCCCTGCTGTTCCCAGTGTTTCACCCTGCTGTTCCCATGTTCACCCTCTGTTCCCAGTGTTTCACCCTGCTGTTCCCAGTGTTTCACCCTGCTGTTCCCAGTGTTTCACCCTGCTGTTCCCAGTGTTTTACCCTGCTGTTCCCAGTGTTTCACCCTGCTGTTCCCAGTGTTTCACCCTGCTGTTCCCAGTGTTTCACCCTGCTGTTCCCAATGTTTCACCCTGCTGTTCCCAATGTTTCACCCTGCTGTTCCCAGTGTTTCACCCTGCTGTTCCCAGTGTTTCAGCCCTGCTGTTCCCAGTGTCTCAGCCCTGCTATTCCCAGTGTTTCACCCTGCTTTCCCAGTGTTTCACCCTGCTGTTCCCAGTGTTCTTCACCCTGCTGTTCCCAGTGTTTCAGCCTGCTGTTCCCAGTGTTCCAGCCCTGCTGTTCCCAATGTTTCACCCTGCTGTTCCCAATGTTCACCCTCTGTTCCCAGTGTTTCACCCTGCTGTTCCCAGTGTTTCACCCTGCTGTTCCCAGTGTTTCAGCCCTGCTGTTCCCAGTGTTTCACCCTGCTGTTCCCAGTGTTCCAGCCCTGCTGTTCCCAGTGTTTCACCCTGCTATTCCCAAGTTCTTTACCCTGCTATTCCCAATTGTGTAATGCTGTCTCTGCCTCCTCTCCCCATGCAGGTGGTCACAAACAGGGACACACAGGAGACCCTGCTCTGCATGGCGTGTGTGTTCGAGGTGTCCAACAGTGAACACGGAGCACAGCATCACATCTACAGGCTCGTGAAGGACTGAGCAGTTATTTATAGATACACTTCATTTCACTTCTTTATCAAAACTGACTGTAAACCTCAACACTAAGTGGCAGTGCCTCTGGCCCGACTTTCACCCGCATTTTTCTAAATCCTGTTTTAGTGAAGTCATTTTTAATGTGTTCATATATAATTGTAGCTGTGAAATTCTGGTACAGTTGTAAAAATTATTTCTAAAACTAAGTGTTCTTCAAATTTGTAAACCACAGTTCTTTGGGAAGACTGTATTTAAGAACCTAACGCCTCTGTCTGTGGAGGCCTATTTTTAATTCTGATAGAAAAATGTATGACAGAGCATTTGCCATGGGAAAAACTGACAGCATTTATAAGAATTTATTTTGGGTTTTTTTCCAACATGAGATACTTGTTTTACAATGCAAGTGGAATTGAAATGAATCTTTAGCTATAACTGTAAATGAGTACACAAAGTTAATAATCTTTATAGAATTATCTTTGTAACTAATTAGGGTGGAAGATATGGACGAATGTAATTCACTAAATTATTTTTTAAAATGAAACATTTTTTCTGTTTGAAACCAAATGAAAAATATAGCCTTAAGAAATGCCTGATAGAAACAGACAGGTCCTAAAATTAGGCAAATTTTGTATTTTTTTCTCAACGCTAAAACTAATCTTCTAATCCATTAAACTTTCAAACAGGTATTGCAGAGAAAGAAAACATCATCCCTTACCCCTAACATATCTAGTGTATTTTAAAAGAGTATAAAGTTGTATTGTACTAATATGAAAATTTGATTATTTAATGAAAAAGATGGCTCATTTTGCAATAAGTAGGTAAATACTGAAGATTTAGACTTGCATTATATGTAGTCTTGTGTGTGCAGTTATATTTTATATGGACAACTATGTTTTCTAATAAGTTGAGCAAAAAACTTGCAACTCTGAAATGAAGAGATGAACGGGAACACCTGACATTGCCACAGCATCAAGGCATTCAAACAAACAGAAACACTGATGTGTTTAAAGAAGAGTGTGCACACCTCTGAAAGGATCAGCAGCTTTAATATCTGGGAGATGCTGGAAAATCACAGCCAACATCAGGCAAAAAGATTGGAAAGTGGAGAAATTGGTTTACTGTTCAGCATTCCCTCCTCCCACCCTTCACACTGTGCTCCCATCCACAATTGAAGTGTACAATTTACCCCCAGGCACAGTGCTGGAGTCTTCAAACAAGCAAGTCTAACTTTTTTATTTGAATTCTATTCCTGCATCGTCCTTTCTGTTGGAATTGCCCAGTGTAGAGATTTCTGGACTAGAACAGAGCCTGGATGAGGCAGTGGGTCAGACCATGATAATGGGGAGGTCTGAGTTTGAGGAGGATGCAAACATCACCAGGGGAAGGGAGATGGAACCCTCAGCCTCTGTCAGGGGATGCTCTGGATGTTGCTGTGATGTCCAGCACTCACCTGCTTGGGGATATTAGGGCTGATGATCTTTTCTGCAAACGGAACAGAGAAATGTGTCCATGGTAGGGTCTCTTTAAAGGCTCATTTTTAACACTAACAATCACATCAGGAAAAGCACTGCATTGGAACAGCCTAACGGTAGCCCTTTATTCTAAGCACTTGGTGTTACAAGTCAAAAACTACTTTTTGTTTTTTGTTCTAAAGTTGTCTTTTATTTAGGTTTTGAATTGTGGGTTTGGTGATTTTTTTTAAATTTATTTTTTTGTTTAATAACAAACAAACTCTCTAAGGCATATAAAGTATGTAAATCAATTTGCAAAACCAGGTACAGTTTTTTTTTAATAGGATCTGGCACACTACATATGCCATCAGTATAGGGTATAAACAGTCACAATGTTTATTTGTGTTCACATGTGTAATATTAGGGAAACTACTCCCATTGTCTTTTCTTTACATTCTGTAAATGATCCGTGCCCTGTATATGTTAATTGTGAAAAGCCTTAATCCTTCAACTGTTGAGTGTGGGGTGTGTAGTCCAACAGGCTGCCTGTAAACTGTGAGCTCTTTTGTAAGCTGGAAGTATTTATCTTGTTACTGTTATTTTTTGTAGGAACCTTTCAATTGAGAGCTGCCAAAGCATTACAATATGCAGTGCCTTAGTATTATATTAGAAGTACCCTTAGCCTCTTAACATAAATTTTTATATATTGTTTTATTAATTGGTTCCATTTTTTAAAATCTCTGTATTTTTCCCCCCCAGAAATGCTCTTTGACTGCTTGGTGTGAGCCAGCTGTCTGTCCAAGTCAGTCCCATTGCAGTGAAATGCCTATACCAAAAGGAAAAGTTACAGATTCCTGGTTCTCTGTGAAAAGTGAATCGTGTTAATGAATGCTGCCTTTTGAAATTTCATGACCAAATAATTAATTGTGACTCTTCTGCACTCTAGCATGAAAGTGCCTTTGGTTTGAAATTCCAGCTTAGAAAAGTGCTGCCATAATAATGACAATTTGTAGAGAGACCAAAAATATGTAGTTATCACCGTAATGCCTTTGGTTTATTGGAATAAGTTGAATCTACAGGCCTCCATTCACAAAAGAGCACCATTCATAGTAAAGGGATTTTGCTAAAGAATAATCTACTGTTTGCCATTTCTGACAGCATTGCAAACCAGCAACTGATTTGTCTGTGATATAAAAATGAAAATATTCCCATTTGTATTCTGCTCATCGAGTCGCCCACCTGCATCACGAGAGATCTGTGTAGTGCAGAATCTCAGCGGACAAACACAGCTTCAGTGATCTCTTCTAATCATATTTTGGTATCTGTGAAAGTTCCTTTGTTTAGACAGAAGATTTTGTTTACAAATTGTGCGTGCTGAAGGTCAGATCCATCAAAGATGAACACGGAGAACTGAGCATAGCGAGGGGAAATGCAATTGTGGGTTCGAGCAGTGAAATGTTGAGTGTGAGCATTGTGGATGAAGGTACTGGTGGAGAAACTCTGGCCAGCACGACTCAAAACACGGGGTTGTTTTGTTTTCCTTCTTGGAAAAAAAAAAAAAATAGCTCCTCTTCATAATGTGTCTGTATTTGATACCTTCGGGCCATACTCTCCACTGCAACTGAAATCCATGGGAAGAGGAGCAACCTTTTAACAGTTTTAGAAAGAACAAATATCAGCAAAACCAAAAGCTGTCAGAGGGATTATATAGCTGTGAATACAATTTTAACTTGATTTTTAAAGTATTTGATGAAAAAACTTAAGATTAACTTTTTATATAGAGAAATATTGTGAAACTGTGTGGTAAATATTGTGATAATTCAAATTCCCTTTCTCTAAAATATTATTTTTGTTATCCCTACAAGGTCTAAATCTCACTTACCTCTACAGGACGAGTAATCCTGTTGAATTCAATGAGATTGAGGTAGGGCAAAGACAATTTTCCAGTTATTGCCAAACATTTCAGCCATGCCAGTCAATATTTGTGATAAACTACACCTCTGTCTCATCCAAACCACCATAATGGTACCATTGGGGGTGGTTGAAAATCGCTACTAACAGATGTAGTTTAACTTACTTGAACTCCAGACGGATTTTCCTTAGGTACTGCACCACTATTTGAAGGAATTGCAGATGTCATGGCTGTTTCTCAGTTTGCCAATTTGGCAGTTCTGTTCCGCTGGCTCTGGGAACAATGAAGGTGAACATGACTGCATGTGGGACTGGCCAGCCCAGGCACACACACATTGGACTGATGTGCTCATCCCCAGCTATTTATTTCCCCTCTGCTGTTTTCCTGGAGTTTTCAGTCACTCTGAGAGCTCTGCTGTCCTTCCCTTCCCTTTTCCCTGAGGATTCAGTGCCCGGGCACAGGCGGATGATGGAATCGAGCCCGACTTTGTCCTTTGCTCAGGATGATCTCCTTTCCCCCTCTGATCTTTCACAACGAGATATTTATCCCCCCCAAAAGAAAAGATTGAGGCTGGATAAGTCAAAGTACAAGAAACACTCTGGACATCTTCATCTTTTAACTTTTCAGGTCATTCTTGCTGAGATGGTGTAATTAGTTTTAGTGTATAAATTAAACCTTAAATGCACTCGGTTGACTAAAAGGAGATGGATCCCTGTTACCTCCTTACAGAATATGTGTTTTTGTTTTTGTTTTGTTTTGTTTTATGGGCCTCTGATTCAGGCTCATGACTGCAGACAAAAAATACAATATGTGCCTGAAAAATAAAAAAAAAAAAAGACAAAAGAATTTTGTAACACTGAAAACCTGAATAGCCTTTAATTCTTCAGTACATTTTATGTAAAACAAGTTGGGTTTTTGTTTTGTTTTGGGGTTTTTTTTTGCCATGTGCATTTGTTCACATTTGTAAATGACTTAATGGAATTCTCACTTTATGTTTATTTGTGTAATGTGTATAAAATGGGTTTGTGACTTAAGCATATTCATATATGGTCAGTGGTTACTTTAATATTGTACTGCTGCTGGTAACTTTTGATGTAGAACTTGCCTTTTGATGATAAAGTACCTCTAGGTTAGACAGTGAGGGAAGGCTTTTGGAAAAAAAAAAAAACTGAATGTTCTCCAATGTTTTAACATATTTGCAGAAGCTTTCAAAAGGAGTTTCAGTCAAACCTCTTGGCAGTACAGTATTCTTGTATTTGTTATTGTCTGTGTGTAGGTACTGGTACCTTTTTTTTTTTGTTTAAAATGTTTTAAGTGTTGGCTTTAAAGTGAATTTATCTTTAGTATGATAGTAATATGAAAATTATAGGTTTTGTGTGCAGAGAATTTTTTTATAAAGTGCTTTGTAAAAAAAAAAAAAATGTATTCTAGCTTTCGCGGTACATATGTGTGATAACTTTAATATCCATGACAGTTAAGTGCAATTATTTCATCACTCTAAAAATGCTATTTTTGTGTCAGTTACTGCAGGTGTTCATGTCTTTGCAAAGTGACACATTTTGATGCCTTCTTGATAAAGTGGTAGAATTTTTGTAGCTTTCTAGAAACTTTGTATTCATACAGTATCGATTGAAAATAAAGAAAATGAAAGTGTTTTGTGCATTTATCTTAATCTGTCACATCAATCTCTTCTTGGCGTTGGGTGTAACTTTCAGAATTCTTTTCCAAAATAAATAGCACAAGGCCAGACTTGCAGCAATCCCTGTGCAATCCCTGAAGGTGAAAAAGAGATTAATCCCAGTAATATTTATAAATCCTGGGATGGCACTCGACACTTCTGAAGCTGCATTCAGCAAAGAGTCCATCCCCTAATTCTTGCTTGTGTGCCTTCCTAAAGCGACTGTACTGGATTTTCCTGAAACATCATTTAAACCACACAGTCACAATGGGAAAAGCCATCTCTCTTAATTCCAGAAGCAGAAATGACCTGTTTAAAACCTTACAGAATAACTGGTTCAATGCATATTAACTGAGTGACTGACTGAGGGGTGCAGGAGTTGTCTGAGGCTGAGATGTTTCTTCCAGGACCCCAAGCTCTGTAGGAACTGAGGTCCTAAAAATGTGCCATGTGTTCAAAAAACTCAATTCTTGTTTTCCTCAAACCGCCTGCCCCTCAGCTGATAGCAGTACCTGGTGTGATCAGAGCATGGAACAGGATCAGTTTGCCTCCTGCATTCATGAAGTGAAATCACCTAGCTAGGGGGGAAAAAAAGAATAATAGGGATATCCTGAATCAACTGAAATCAGTGGGGAAAAGACCAGGACTTGGTGGAGGGAAAAAAAAAAAAAGTACATCTGGCTGATCTTCTGCTTCCACAGGGGAGCAGGGCTTTTGAATAAACCACGTCCCCTCCCACACTCCCCAATTCTTTGGGTGGCAGATGTTCCAGTGCTGTTTTTAAAATGCCAGCAGAGCACCCCATGTGCAGCATGAATGGGGTGAGAACAAGGCACACACACTGTCTGTTTTGACCCTGTTTTCTCTTCTTTGCTCCCATTAAGAATACAGCTTCAGCCTTTTGAAGTGTGCTGGTTGTTTTCAGAAGCAACCTGCTTCTTAATTAAGGTTCTACTCCTTAATGAATTTAGGTTAAAGCCATAAATCTTGCACCTATGGGAAAGTGTCACGCAGCGTTTCGGGCTGGGAGTCCCCAGGTGGTGTCACCATCAGTTTATGAAGGAATTTGTTCCAGTGGAGCCACAGCCCCTCCCTGGGGAAGTGTGGGATGGTTTAAAGTGTGGGATGGTTCAAAGTGTGGGATGGTTTAAAGTGTGGGATGGTTTAAAGTGTGGGATGGTTTAAAGAAACCAGAGCAGTGACTGTGTGCCATGGTGCTATGGAGCACACGACCCAGATGTGGTTCTGTGGACTTTTCTGTGGATTTTCATTGTTTTGGGTTTTTTTTTTAAGATACATCCTATTTGACACTCCAAACCCAGGACACATTTCATGCTGACAACCCCACAGCAGAAGGAGGGCTCGGAGCTCAGCAATGTTTGAGCAGATGTCTGCAGTCCCCACACACAGCTCATCCCAATCCCAACCCCATTGTTGTGTGGGGCCCCTGCAGCAGGAACAGCTGAACAATCTGTTACCCCAAGCAGCTGCACTTTAGCCATGTTCATAAATAATTACCTGCCTTGCAGGGAGGGTGACACTCCACTGTTCATGGCTGTAAATCCTTCTGTGATTGTTCCCTGGGAGCAGAGCTGGGCTGGGACATGAGCAGGTGGCAAAGTCCATCAGAAGGCAGGAGAATCGGGGTAAAATAAAAACTCCAACAAAACAAATGTTAATCTTCTAGGTAAATATGATTTGCTGCTTTTTGGTTTGGGTTTTATTTCTCCTCCTGCATTACTTTTTATTAGCCCTTTCTAGTTTGGGAAATATCCTTTTTAAGCTAATGCCCAGACTTGCCTGTACTTGTTAAAAAGTGCTAGAATGACAATGTTCACAGCTTGGCCAAACATCAGAAAATCACTGCTCATCTGATGCTGTGAGCAAAGGAAAGGCAGAGCTGGAACAGCAGTGATGCTTCCCTGGGCCAGGGTGGAGGGGCAGAATCTCACTGGTGACTGAGAAATGCTCCTAAAGCCTGACCCACGGCTTTCTGCAAAAGCTTTCTGCATCTCTCAGTCAGGAATTTGGGAGGTGTGAACCTGAG
This sequence comes from Malurus cyaneus samueli, assembly GCA_009741485.1. Lineage (NCBI taxonomy): Eukaryota > Metazoa > Chordata > Aves > Passeriformes > Maluridae > Malurus > Malurus cyaneus. The sequence goes on from VKON01000103.1 coordinate 517,763, forward strand.
GGGCCCTTCCTGAACGGCGCCTCCAATGAGTCCATCTCCAAGAAAAATTGCTGTGAATAGTTATTGCTGATATTGTGAATAGATATTCCTGAATGCTGCAGCTCTTCTGTCTGAACACAGAACTGGAGAGGGGAAGGCTTCAAGAAAGCCTTCCAAACCTTCAATCAGCAGATCAGAGGAAGGTCAGTGGCTGGCAGGAAGATGGGATGGGGGAAGAAAGATGGGAAGTTAAAAAGTCCTTTAAAATCAGTGACCACTTTTGCCTACAGGTCACCAGCATCTCTAAATTGAGAGTTCTTTCCTGTTCTAATTGGTAGTGGCTACAGTGCAAGCGCACATTCTGTCAGCTTCAGTTTATTTAGCTAAGAAGGCAGACTGTGCGTTTTAGGTATTCTTTTTAGGGTAAGCTCTTCCTTCTGGGCATGATTTATTATCTTGGGATCCATCCTTCATTTGCTTGATATCGTGGCAAATTTCCTGCATTCAACTGGGATCACAAGTGTGTCCAGAAAAGCCCTTTCCTCTCCAGGATATCCCAGCACTGAGGGCACACATAAACAGAGCACACTGAACAGATGGGCTGGTATTTGTTTGTGTGATCTATGTGTCCTATATATATATATATATGTTTCTTATTTATCTCTCTATACATTTATTAATTCAAGGACCATTTACAATGATGCCCTTTATTTAAACGTCCTCTAGATTCTATCTGCTTGTTTGTGCCTGCAGGAAAATCAATCTGTGTGGGTTACTGAGCACAGCTGCAATAAAGGAGAAAGAAATAAAGCAGACAGTGAAATATGGCGTGTTCTCTCCAGGAGGGAAAGCAGGAGCCTGCAGCCAAAGTCCAAAGGTTACGCGTGGTGGTAATGCTCTTATCTAACCTGGTTATACCTGGTGCTCGCAGGTAAAAGGATTGGGACATTGTGCACTTGTGAAATGAGCACAGCAGGGTCTGAGGAGCCTTTCTGAGCTTCCCTGAGACTGCAGAGCAGCAGCACACACCCCAATCCTTCATCTCAGAGCTGATGGCCTTGACCACGTCCTTCCTTGGCCATCCCCAAATGTTTGGGGCTTTTCAATGGGACACAGTGGAAAGGAGAGGAAAAAAAGGCAAAACTGCTGGGTGCTGTACATGCCCTGCAGTGAAGAGGAATTGTGGAGCATGATGATCAAGGAATTCCTGTCAGAGAAGGGGCAGTTGCAGAGAAAGATTCTCCAAAAGTGAGGGGGTGTGTCTGAGATCTCAAGAGATCCCTTTCATGTATTCCCTGCCAACAGTGTCCTTTGGTTATCTGAGGGAATGCAGGCCAGGAAAGCCGGGCAGTTTGGAGATTCTGCTCCCTGCCCTCCATCTCCCTGCTGTTCTGTGCTTATCCAGAGCCTGTCCCTGCTCAGCCTTGGGGCACCTCCAGTTCCTCACCAGCACCTCCAGTTCCTCACCAGCACCTCCAGTTCCTCACCAGCACCTCCCAGTTCCTCACCAGCACCTCCAGTTCCTCACCAGCACCTCCCAGTTCCTCACCAGCACCTCCCAGTTCCTCACCAGCACCTCCAGTTCCTCACCAGAACTCCCAGTTCTCACCAGCACCTCCAGTTCCTCACCAGCACCTCCAGTTCCATCACCAGCCTCCCAGTTCCTCACACAGCACCTCCAGTTCCTCACCAGAACCTCCCAGTTCCTCACCAGCACCTCCAGTTCCTCACCAGCACCTCCAGTTCCTCACCAGCACCGCCTGCAAACAGGAGATCCCTGCAGCATAGGGGGTGTGAGTCCTGCTCAGAGCTGTGCTCCCTCTGCAGTGACTGCACCATCGTGGTGTCCTCGTGATAAATATTAAATTAAACCCCAGTCAAAAAATCATCTAGTCAAACCAATACAGATATTTCACAAAGATGCCATCAAATTCTCTGGGCTGTGGAATGCTGTGATATTGTGGGTGCAGAGCCACAGATTGCAGAGCATCCCCCGAACCGGGACCGGAATCCCAGAATAACAGATTGCAGAGCATCGGCCGGGGCTGGGGCCGGGCTCCAGAGCAACAGATTGCAGAGCATCCCCCGAACCGGGACCGGAATCCCAGAATAACAAATTGCAGAGCATCGGCCGGGGCTGGGGCCGGGCTCCAGAGCAACAGATTGCAGAGCATCCATCGAACCGAACCGGGACCCGAATCCCAGAATAACAGATTGCAGAGCATCGGCCGAACCGGGACTGGAATCCCAGAATAACAGATTGCAGAGCATCCCCCGAACCGGGACCCGAATCCCAGAGCCACAGATTGCAGAGCATCCCGCCGGGACCCGAATCCCAGAGCCACAGATTGCAGAGCATCCCCGAACCAGGACCGGAATCCCAGAATAACAGATTGCAGAGCATCCCCCGAACCGGGACCCGAATCCCAGAGCCACAGATTGCAGAGCATCCCCCGAACCGGGCCCGGAATCCCAGAATAACAGATTGCAGAGCATCCTCCGAACCAGGACCGGAATCCCAGAGCAACAGATTGCAGAGCATCGGCCGAACCGGGCCTGGAATCCCGCAGCAACAGATTGCAGAGCATCGGCCGGGGCCGGGGCCGCGCTCCTCTGTGCCAAAATGCGGCCGCTCCCCGGGCGAGCAGATTGCGGAGCATCGGCGGCGCCGCCACAGGGCACCCTTTGTGTGCGACAAGTGACACGGAGAGGGCGAGAGCCGCTGGCTGTGCCGATCAACATGTGCAGAGCACAGTGACATATGGCAATTGGTGACTTCCCGGCGCAGATGCTGCTGCTTTGTTCGGGCACAGCGGATCCCGCTCTGGTGCCAGCAGCGCTCCCCGCTCCGAGCGCTCAGCATTCCCGGTGCTGCCCGTGCTGAGCAGATTCTGTGCTCCTGAAACCACCCGGGGCACGCTGAGAATTGGGTTTCGTTTAAAAACCTGGTGGGAGTGCTCTCCCGTTTCAACTCCTTGCGCCCTTCGCATTTTGGTTTCCATTCACATACATATAATGCCGCAGCCTGGAACAAACTATTCCCGAAACAGTTTACCTTAAAACCTTTATTTTCAATAGTTTCTCTCTGTTAATGATACAAACAGAAAACTAGATAGTGATAAATTGTGACGTGTATATTATTTTTTCAACTCTATTAAACAAAAGTTTAAATTGAGGTTAAAGAGGACAAAACAAAATGATGATTTTTTTTTTGACCATGGGACTGAGACAAAATGGAAAGGAGATTCTCATGCAGTTTGCTCATGCAGGAAAAACATGAAGGAAGATTTTGAAATCCCAGCATGGGTCAAAACTGTGCCCCCCTGTGCAGACCCATAAGATGAGCACGCACTGGGAACTACAGCACCAGGCTGGGGCTGAGATCCTCTGCTCTTGTCTCTGCCATAACCACCTGTGGGACCACAAAAATCCCTTCAGAAATAAAGACATGATACTCCTCCCAGTGCACTGTTTTGGAAAACTTTACAACACAGAATCCTTTCACGTGTTCCTTTCACAGGAACATCATCAAACAGCAACAGCCTCCACCAAGCTGAGGACACGGGAGCCAAGATCTTTGCACCTTATTTCCTATTGCTGGCATCATCAGCCTTTTCTCACTCATAATTTTCTGTGTTTCCATGGTGAAGAGGGATCCAAATCCACATAGATTTAAAACACTTTGCATACAGACACACAGTCAGGGGCCAAGCAACCAAAACCAGAGGAAAAGTGCCACTTCATGCCGTGGGTTGGGAACCGATACAAACTCCTGCCCTGCACAGATTTCTGCTTGAACGGAGCCAAATGGGCAGAGCCAGATTGGGACCCGGGGCTGGCAGCACCATCACCTCCCCTAGGAGAGCAGCTTGAAAGCTGCCCAGCTGAGAGCAGGTGTCTTTGCTTTCTGCTCCTTTTGCTTTTTAAGAGCTGGTGAAGCAAACGCGTTTTGCTCTGACCTGGGGCTGTGGTGTCCAAGTCAAGGGACACAAAGTCGCTGTCACCACGCCCTGGAACACGAGGTAAAGCAGAATCCAGGAGTGCTGGGGGCACTTTGAGTGTAACTGCAAATCAGGGTAAAATAAAAACTCCAACAAACTTCCTCTGTCACACTCAGGACGCCCAGAGATCACCGGAGGGCTGAGCTGTGCTGACTCTGTGATCCCCCGAGCTGTTTTGTCACTGTGAGCCTCAGTAGATCTCTCGAGTTGCTGTAGCTCCACACAAAGTCCGAGCTCATGTGGTAGGTCTGAGTAGCTCTGACCGCATCGCATTTTCTGGTCAAGCTCCAGCCATCTGTGCAGAACTGTCCGGCACGGCCAAGGCTGCAGCAGAGCCTGGACTGCACCGTGTGCTGGCGCTCACATCCGCAGTGCTCAGCCAATACTTCTCATCACTCAAAACTGCTCTTTCACCCACTCCTTTGCGAAAAAATCCCAGACAAACAGCCTCAGCCCTCGAACTTGGCCTGGAAAACAGTCGTGTGGGGAACAAGACAAGATATATTCGGGGAAAAAACGGCATTTTCAGTAGTCCCGTCTGTGTGGCGTTGAGAACAACCTGACAGGAAAAGGTTGAGCTTTACCTCGAGATTGGCTCCCTCTGCAGCCTGACCGTCAGCACCCGAACGTGGCAGATCCTTTAGACATTTAACTGCTACTCACAGCCGGAAAAACTTCTGGGAATCAACGGGCTAAGCACGGGAAATCTGTGCTCCCCATCCTCATCAGGCTCTTAGCTCATTTTATGCTTTACCGTGTCACAGGGATGATGGATAAACCGCCCCAGTAAAATTACACCACTGGAAAAAAAACCGCCGCGTCAAAAACTCCTGACAAGGTGGCAAGCAAAGAAGCAATTTCAGAGTTTGCTGGAATAACGGAGAGCAGAGCCGGGCTCTCACAGCAGGACAGTGCAAACCCTCCCTCCAGCGGGGTTAAACCCTTCCCAGCGCGGGTCCGGCCGAGCGCAGCGCAAATCCCGCAGCGACATCGCAGCGACACCGCGCGGCCCCGGGACAGGACCCACACACAGCACGGGATGGGACCCACACACAGCCCGGGACCCCGGGACGGGACCCACACACAGCCCGGGATGGGACCCGCACACAGCCCGGGACCCCGGGACGGGACCCACACACAGCCCGGGATGGGACCCGCACACAGCCCGGGACCCCGGGACGGGACCCACACACAGCCCGGGACCCCGGGACGGGACCCACACACAGCCCGGGACCCCGGGACGGGACCACACACAGCCCGGGACCCCGGGAAGGGACCACACACACGCCCGGGATGGGACCCGCACACAGCCTGGGACCCCGGGGACAGGACAGCACACAGCCCGGGACCCGGGGACGGGACACACATACCGCCGGGACCCGACACAGCCCGGGGACGGGACCCACAACAGCCCGGGACCTCGGAACGGGATCCGCACACAGCCCGGGATGGGACCGCACACAGCCCGGGACCCACATACCGCCGGGACCCCGGGGACGGGACCCACACAGCGTCGGACCCGGGGAGCTGCCGCACACAGCCCGGGATGGGACCCGCACACTCCCCGCAGGGACCCCGGGATGGGATCCGCACACAGCCCGGGACCCCGCGGCCATCCCCAGCCCCCGTCTCCGCCGCGGTCCCCGGGGAGCTGCCGCTGCTGCAAACAGTGGGAAGGGCTGCAAACAGGGAATCGAGTCGCTGGTGAATCGCTGCAAACAGTGGGAATCGCGACAGGCACAGTGGGAATCGCGACAGGCACATCCCGGACAGGCGCGTTCTCGTTGGCACCGAGGGATGAGCAGGAGGAGCGAGTTAAACCAGGGAAATTCCACAGTTTATATTGGACAGGAAAGCAGATTAGATTATCGCTGTGGATGCTATAGGGTTTAAAGCTGTCAGGTTAATAGCTCCTCCATCTCCTGTCACGACAGTGAAACCCTCCCTTGGTGGCTGCAAGGCCTGTTTTGGAGTGCTCACTCTGTTTATTACACAATATCCAGTATCCACCAGTTCCCATCCGCTGGGCACAAAGTGGAGGGTGAAGAGAGGAGTTCAACCCCCTCCATGTGTGGCAGTGCTTCCTCCACCAGCTCAGCAGGCAGAACTCATCCCCCGGTAGCCTTTTGGCCCCCAGAGCCATCCCATCCAGTAGCCCCGCTGGTGCTGAGCAGAAGCCATGGGATGGAGCCAGTACGAGCCATTTGCCAAGCCAGCGAGCCCAAAGCACCACGGAGGGCCATTGTGCTGCTCAATCTGTGCTGCATCAGTGCACAATGGAGCTCAGAGCCGCAGGCACTGCCAAGGCAGGCTCTGGCTTTACCACAGTTTCACTGAAAACAGATGAGTCAAGCATTGTCAACTTCAGCCCACCAGAAACCATCTCACGCACCCCAAAAAACACGTGGGAGCATTTTCAAAAGGACAGTTTCAATGAAAGCTTTGCTTTTACCTTTTGGTGCTCCCAATCCACCCTACCCCAGAATGGAAACCATCTCATTTTCTATTTATAACCATGTCACCTCTACACATCTCACACACTGTCCCAGGCCTGGCTCTTAGGCCAGCACTAAATATTGAGCCATATCATAAAACTGTGGGAATTGTCAGCACTGAATGGAGCGCACATTCATGGAGACAAACAACCCCATGCAGGCAGACACAAATAACCCTCTTTCTTCACTGAGCAGCACCAGTTCATTGGTGAGTGCCTCTTCCAAGCCCTGGGCTCGGTGTTGAGAGCCCAAAAAACCATCAGAGCAAGAGCCAGAGAACAGTGTGTGGTGCAAACAGGACAGCGACAGCACTTACAGGAGATGTCACATTTACTCAGCTCTGTGAAGAGCTCAGGGCTCATCTATTCATGCAATAAAGAATGTTTTTCTCTGTTTATTTTCTTCAGGATTTGTGTCTGGGTATTTCAACAGCCACTCCTGGCAGCTGGAAAGATGGGTAGTTATATATAGAAAACTTTAGCTAGCTAAGAGTCGGAGGAAAACCCAAGCAACGGTTCTGAATGTTCAAAACACAGCCCTCGGGATGAAAAGGCTGCATCATGTCCCCACAAAAGGGGAAAAAAGCCTGCCTGGTAGCATAAATCGCTTGTTTGCTGTAGAAAAATAAAATCCAAACTGGTTTAATACAAAGCTTAGCTCTGAACACATCACATCTTTATCTTCTGCCAGCTATCAGTATTGTGAATTGGCTTAAGCCATCACACCTCTCATCTGTGTTTCATCTGTAGACCCACATATTAAAGCCAGGTGAAAAAAGTCCTGGGAACAGGTCAGGTCTGAATCCAGACAAACTTTTGGCACTGTCAGCACCCTCTGGCAGGAATGCTCACAGTGTACCTCTGCTGTGTCAGAAGAAGTGTGTCTTAATTTCCGTTTGCCACATACCTCTTGAAATATGAGAAATGGTAAATGAAGCTTTTCTAATCACATTCTCCACTCTGTTCATGATATTTATACTATTTTATCTCACCCCATTCAGTTGGGTTTTTTCTAAGGTAAAAACTTCGTGTAATGGTCAGCATAGAAAGAGGGCCATATCTTTTACTGTGTCTGCCTTTATCTTTTCTAGCTTCTCTTATTCAGTTTTTCTTTGGCAGTGCAATCATGCCAATAACACATCAGCAGAAGCAAGAGAACCTGGATTTATTTCTTCAAATTCCTTTGAATGCTTCTGAGAAGCAATTCCTTGACACCAAACAGTAGAAATTTAGTAAATCATTGCAATTTTACATTTCTGGAAGTGCTTTCAGAAGGACAATGACCTCTTCCCAATCCCCCACACAAATTGGGAGCCCAGGATAAGCATCAAATCCCAGAATTTGTGAACAAAAGCATGGATGTCAACCCAGAAATTATCTTCTTGTTGGCTGCCTTATTGCATACGAACATTGTACAATGAAAGAGTGCACATTGCACAAACACTGCTCTCTCATAGGTGTGAAATTTGACTTTTTATTAGCTCTGAATTACTCGGGGCAAACAAAAAGCCCTATCAAGGACATTGTTTGGCTAAAAAAGAGAGCAAATTGAAGGTATTTCGAAGCTGCAAGGAAAATACTAAAAATCCAGGAACAGACAAAAATGGGAAGAGCCTGGAAAAAAAAGGAAACGATCTCCAGATGGAGGGCAGGGGAATGCCAAAAGTCTTGAAGACGTTTTATTTTAATCCCAATTCCCTAAACATTGGATGTTGTTTATAGCACAGAATTGCTGGTATTGTTTGTATGTTAGTGCTTGATTTCCAAAGCGATGAAACAAGCTGTGGAAGCCCCAGCAGGGCTCCCTTTTAAACATTAAATCAATGCTCTACATCTGCTGAAATCCATAGATCCCAAGGCAGCAATGCCAAATTCCAGAGTCTGTGCTCAGCAGGGGTTGGGTGGTAAATGTCTGCATTTGGGTTCAAAGTGTGGCCTGTTGGCTGTCACCCTCCAAAAACCCTTTGGAGGCTCTTCAGGGGAAATGCTGGGACTGGGAGTTCTTCCCTTCCACCTCCAGTAACTTTTGTGATGAGCTGAGCCTGTGAAAAGGGGAGGACAGAGAGGGGGATCAGCTGAACCCCATGGTTGGTTCATGACTCCATGAAGGCACCATCAAAGATAATGTTCTAATGTTTTTCCAGATGAAGGTTTTCCATCTTTTTTCTCTGTGCTAAAAGATGAGGAGTTCTCTGAGCTGACCAAAATGTCCCAACACAGCAAACTTCAATGGAGTCAGGAAATCATGAATAGCTCCCAATACCCACATATAGACACGCCTGATATTCAAAAATGCTTTAAAAAAAAAAAACCAAAATAAAGAATTTATTGTACTAAACTCTCCAAATGCCTGAGGTCTGTCTATCCACCCACTGTTTATGCACACAGGAATCAATCAGGATGGGAACAGAAATATAAAATAGCATGGAAGGCCTGCACAAGAGTCCCCTGTGACTGAGGCTGAGCCCACTCAGACCTCTCAGCCCATTCACCTTCAGCCAATTCCTTCCAATTTGCGACGAAATCCTCAGCTCTGGTCTCTTGTTCAAAATTAAAACACCCCAGATCCACACAGGTGACTGCCCAGAGCCATTTGCCTGTCTGGGGCTGGAGAGGTGCAGACTGTGCTCTGTTAACTTTTGGGGCTGCAGAGGTGCAGACTGTGCTCTGTTAACTTTTGGGGCTGCAGAGGTGCAGACTGTGCTCTGTTAACTCTTGGGGTAGCTCACAGCAGTTGTCTGATGCCAGAAGGTGATGTGCTGAAGGTTTGTGCTAAAAATTTCTTTTCAGTAAAGTGAAGATACGCTGAAGACAAAAGAGTTTTCAACCACCATAGCTTTCTCCAGGCTGGGTTATAGTGGGAAACTCTCCATAGCAGAGAGCCTCCCGAGCCAACATGAACCCTTTTTGGGGTCCTGTGACGGGCTGGGTTTGGGTTTGGAACTCTCTCAGCACAAGCAGGAGCCGCTCTCCTCAAGTCACCTCTTCCCTGGACTCTCGGCTGATTCTCTGCCTTTCTCAGAGAAAGGACCCAGCATTCTGAAGTTTGCGGGATCTGCTGGGGGAAAAAAAAACCCCAAAAAACCCAAACCTGTTCGTGTTCGGCAGGAACCTCCTTTTCCCGTTGCTTTTGTCCAACCTGTGAGCACCGTAAAGGCTCAGACTGGGACCAAGCCCGGCCCTGGCCGAAAAGAGCACGCAAAAAACCACATTGGGATGATCACAGGCTGTGGGGACACAGGAGGATTTCCTGTCGGGATCAGAGCGCTCCGCTTTTCAGGACATTGCCCGGTTTTCATCACTCAGGAGGAGGGATAGGAGAGGAGGAGGAGGGATGGAAGAGGAGGAGGAGGGATGGAAGAGGAGGAGGAGGGATAGGAGAGGAGGAGGAGGGATAGGAAGAGGATGGAGGAGGATGGAAGAGGGGAGGAGGGATGGAGAGAGGAGGAGGGATAGAAGAGGAGGAGGAGGGATGGAAGAGGCGGAGGAGGCGGCGGCGCTCCCGCAGTGCCCGGCAGAGGCCGACAGAGACCGCAGCGACAGCGGAACCGGAGCATCAAAGCTGGAGAGAGCATCACAGAGAGCTGTACCTGTGAGAGCTGGACCTGTGACACCATCACAACCTGCAGAGAGCTGTACCTGTGACACCATCACACCTGCACAGTGCTGTACCTGTGAGAGCTGTACCTGTGACACCATCACAGCTGCACAGTGCTGTACCTGTGAGAGCTGCACCTGTCAGAGCTGTACCTGTGACACCATCACACCTGCACAGTGCTGTACCTGTGAGAGCTGTACCTGTGAGAGCTGTACCTGTGACACCATCACAGCTGCACAGTGCTGTACCTGTGAGAGCTGTACCTGTGAGAGCTGTACCTGTGACACCATCACAGCTGCACAGTGCTGTACCTGTGAGAGCTGTACCTGTGAGAGCTGTACCTGTGACACCATCACAGCTGCACAGTGCTGTACCTGTGAGAGCTGTACTGTGAGAGCTGTACCTGTGACACCATCACAGCTGCACAGTGCTGTACCTGTGAGAGCTGCACCTGTCAGAGCTGTACCTGTGACACCATCACACTGCACAGTGCTGTACCTGTGAGAGCTGTACCTGTGAGAGCTGTACCTGTGACACCATCACAGCTGCACAGTGCTGTACCTGTGAGAGCTGTACCTGTGAGAGCTGTACCTGTGACACCATCACAGCTGCACAGTGCTGTACCTGTGAGAGCTGTACCTGTGAGAGCTGTACCTGTGACACCATCACAGCTGCACAGTGCTGTACCTGTGAGAGCTGTACCTGTGAGAGCTGTACCTGTGACACCATCACAGCTGCACAGTGCTGTACCTGTGAGAGCTGTACCTGTGAGAGCTGTACCTGTGACACCATCACAGCTGCACAGTGCTGTACCTGTGAGAGCTGTACCTGTGAGAGCTGTACCTGTGACACCATCACAGCTGCACAGTGCTGTACCTGTGAGAGCTGTACCTGTGAGAGCTGTACCTGTGACACCATCACAGCTGCACAGTGCTGTACCTGTGAGAGCTGTACCTGTGATACCATCACAGCTGCACAGTGCTGTACCTGTGAGAGCTGTACCTGTGAGAGCTGTACCTGTGACACCATCACACCTGCACAGTGCTGTACCTGTGAGAGCTGTACCTGTGAGAGCTGTACCTGTGACACCATCACAGCTGCACAGTGCTGTACCTGTGAGAGCTGTACCTGTGAGAGCTGTACCTGTGACACCATCACACCTGCACAGGGCTGCACCTGTAGGGCACAGCTCCAGGATCATGGAACGCTCTGGCTCAGAACAGACATCATCCACATCCCGAGCCATGGGCAGGCACAGATCCCTCCAGACCAGGGTACTCCGAGGAGCATCACATCACATACATCAGCCCCAAGATCTGCTCTTTGACTGGAAAACGCTGCAATCATGTGGGCAGGGTTTCCTAAAGAATTCTCCCTTCAGATCAGAGGGGATCTTCTCTCACAAGGAGTGAAACGCTGGTGAAGGGGAAATGATGGAGGAGGTTCCTGGATTTGAGATTTGTTTCTTGCCTCCGTGGTTTCCTTTGGACTGTGGAAACAGTCACTAAATCTGCATCCATTTTCCAGTTCCTGTAGCCTGTAAATCAGCCAGAACTCCCCTTGACCTCCATGTGAGGTTTACATGATTAAAGCCAACAGAAGAGACACAGCAATGATCACATACAAGAGCCTTTCTTTTCTTCTCCTTCTTATTTCTTTTTAAGAAAAAGAAGCCTTTTTAGCAATGAGAAATCTTTTCTGCTCCTAAGGGCAAGCTTTGAAAGTGCAGTAACTGTCACACATGCATATCCTATTATTTGTTAGCAGGTTTCACACAGGTAACTTGCTCAAATCACTTTGAAAACATTGCCTTTCATACAGGAACACAGGAGATGGGTTAAAAGCATGCAAATCTCCTGCTGGAGGACAGAGGCCCAACCCTGAGGGGCTCCAACCCACCACTTGGAAACCATAATTATGCTGTTAGTGAATAAAGGAAACTAAATCTAACAGAAAGTTTAGGAATTGAGAAAATTCCCCACTCAGGTTTCATTTCAATCCTTGGATTAAAAGTTTCCACACAAATCCACTCTAATTAAAGATGGGGGAGCTCAGCAGATATCAGACATTTGTCTCACACCACCCAGCTGCAGGGAGGCTCCACTCCCCAGGATTTATTCTGTCAGACTTTAGGGCCCTTGCTGTCAAATATGCTGATATAGGATTTCAGCTGATATAGGATTTCAGCTTCCTTTAACTTGCAGCCAAAAGCCTTCCTATCCCTGACTTGGGCTGCAGTATGAGTAAGCAGCAATTCTAATAAAGGAAAGATGAGACTGGAACTTGTCCTGGGCTATGGAGATTGGAGGATTGTGCCAGAGCTGAGCACCTCCAGCTTTCCTTGAAGCCCGTGGCACCAACCCAAACTCGAGTCTTCACTTATTCAGAATGCAATTCTCCTGGGATTTTCAATAAGGTCTATTTTTCACTCCTGACACTGCTTCTACCAATGTCAGAGTTTCTGCCAAATATGTGAGGCTTCCCTCTTTTTTTTTCCTTTTCAAAAAACCCAAACCCCACAGTGATGGGTTCAGTTTTCCTATTTTTTTTTTCTTTAATTGATTATCTTCCTTTGTTCCTTTTCTAAGCACCTTCCCTCGACCCCAGGAGGAGATCAGGCACAGCAGTGGATGAAGATCTGATTTTGGATACCCAAAGCACAGACCTCTAAAGCCATAAACAACTTTTTAAAGCCTGAGTCTGTGCCTCTGAGCAGAACACTGAACTCTGACAAGTTCCTTAGCAAAAACAGACCTCCAGCTGTCAAGGGTTCTAAAACTCTAAGATGGAGAAAAATCACTTTTCCTGCTCAAACACTGCCAAAACCAATAACTGATGGTGGCACAAGCAGGATAGAAATGAAATGGAGAAAGGAAAGGCTGAAAAGAATAGAAGACTTGTCAGAACAATGGTGGGGGAGGGGTTACATTTTTTTTAGTTCAAATAGTATCAGTTTATACAGAGCCTTTTACTTAAAAACAGCTAGCTAGCAGAACAACTTGTGGGGTAAAAATTGTGCTTTCTCATGATAAATGAAATTAAATTCCCTTGCTGAAACAAAGTACATAGGATTCAAAGGTTGCCATGAATTACAGTGAGAAACTTCAAAAGATGCCTGAGCCAAAGCTTAGGCTGATGTAAGTCATCACAGCTTTAAGAAGTTAATTGACTTCAAGCTACTAAAAATCGGATTTATGATGAATATTCCTAGTAGAAGTAACAGACTCATTTGTTTTCTGCATATAAAACACACCCAAATTGACTTTATTTATTACTTTATATACTAATTAGTGACACATAAGTCTCAAGTCCACACTGGATGTAAAATTTCTATAGGCCATTACAATAGCATCCTTTACAGATGGATATTAAATCATTCAAAACTACTGCTCTTCAGTCATTAATGGCCAGGAAACACTATAAATGTGGCCCTCTAGTGCTATTTTTCCCTCTGAAGAGTCAGCTGTTGATGAGTGACTTTACAAGCACTGAGTAGAAATGCACACAGAGCAATCAGCTGCAGAACCTGCACCCACCTCAGAGATCCCATGGGACTCCCTGGGAATTGTTTGTAATAAAGGATGATAAAAAGGGAATTGTTTGTAAATAAAGGATGATAAAAAGGGAATTGTTTGTAAATAAAGGATGATAAAAAGGGAATTGCAATGCATCAGCCCAAGCAGCTGGTGACAGATGGGGCACCATTCTTTCCAAAATAAATGAGGTGGACACAACCTTACTTTTAATGCAGTTGTCAATTTGTAAGCTCAGCTGAAAAAACTCGTGCATAAAGTGCAGCATTGCACAGGAAGGCAGGCACAGGAATGAGCAGCCTTTTCACTTGTGGCATTCAATTCCTGTGGGGTTTTGTGAGGATTTGCCCCTGCAGACACTCAGCTCTAGGTCCAGCCCCCATTTCTGCCAGGATCATTCACTGTATTCCACAGTGCTCTGTCAATTCTTGTTCCTCTCAGTGTTGCTGTCACTTTATTTGAAATAAAGCCCTAAAAACTGTCAGAACAGACTGATCTTCTTGACATCCCCTGAATTTTTCTTTTCTTATTTTCCTTGCACTGCACTTGCTGTCATATCTCCATCACTTTCCTTGCAATTTCATACTTATGCCCTAGCTAGGGTTCACACTGTCTTACTAAGCTGAAGGAAAAGGATAAAGCAAAACATTTTTTTATTATAAACAGCAATGCAACAAGTACTAAAGAGTTCAGGTGTCTCTTACAATGCTCTTGCTCAGACCTGTGCTGGGCCATCCCAAGGGAAACCTCTCATTTTTTTAGACCTAATGCCAAGGTTGATCTCTTCCTCACAGCAGAGAAACCATAATATTCACTCTGCCAGCATGGAAAGAGATGTTTGGGAATGCCCAGATGTTGGTTCCAGCCATCAGCACTGCAGGGCCAGCCCCAGCTAAGCCTGGCAGGAATTCTGTCACTGATCCCAGCAGACAGAGCAGTTCCTGCACAGAAAACAGCCAGCCTGTACTGAAACAACAACAGAACTTTTCATTAACCATCACTTCCATTAAAGCCAGAAAGCTCCAGCCCCCTCCATCCATGTAAAAGTGACCCCAAAGAGGGCTCATCTGAGTATTTCTATGAGGACTCTGTATATTCCGTGCCACTGAGGACACGGTGATTCCTTGCTCAGGAGACAAATGTATTCCAAAGTATATTTACAACTTGGGGTGGGGACAATCCACAGGAGTATTTGAAGTAGTTGAAAGACTTCGTGATAAATCTCAAGAATGATTTTGTTCATTTCTTTTGAGCTTCGTGGTCAAAATTAAAGAAAGAAGTGAGACACTCAAACAGGTTCTCAAGGGATAAAAGAACTGGTTAATGTAAAAGTAAAGAAATTACAAGTGCTAAATAATTCAAATGATCATATTTGCACTGAGGATTTCAGAACCATTGGATATTTTGGGTTGGAAAGTGCCTTAAAAGTCATCCCAACACTTCTGCCGTGGTCGGGACACCTTCCACTAAACCAGGTTGCTCAAATCTTCCTCCAATATTCAAGCTAAGACCAATCTATTAGAGGAGTACTAAACCATTTTCAAATATATGTAGTTGTTTTTAGAAAAGGAGGATTATAGCCACAATTTGAGTCTGATCTTAATTGTATTTCCCCTAAAATTTACTAGTGCAGCTGTGCTGACTTATTTAGCATCAAAGCTTTGTGTATCTATTATGCACATGAAAAAGAAACATTTGCTGCTCCATTCAACTATTTCTGTCCTCTTCATTTATATCAAAAGAAAATCTGAAACACAAGCTTAAAGGCAGGATTCTTTCCTGTGTAAGAGCATACCTAACAAACAAACCCAAATTGTTGAAGACTCAGTTCAAAGATGAGAAGGTGAAAATCTGTGATCTGATCTCTGCTGTGCCCCTGCCCTGCTCCATGACATTGGCTGAGCCTTCCAGGCAGGGATAATCTCCTCCCATGCATTTACATCACATGCAGCTCATCAAGGCTCCCAGGATGCACTTTAATATAAATATATGTCCTGATAATTTTCTTTAATGGCACTCTGTAGACATACCCACGCTTGGAAAGCACTGCAGAGGGATTCAGCCATGCAGCCCCCACTGATTTCACTGAAGATAGTTTCCTTCTGACATGGCTGTTTGTGTTCTGGGTGTGTGCACATGAAAAAAGGAGAAGTTGAAGCAGTCAAAGCACTACAAGGCAGTGTCAGCAGCCAGTATGTAAAACACACCACCCCACAGCCTTCCCAGATGGATCTCATGAGCAGGGAAGCATCAGCAGCCGTGTGAAGAAGGAATGACTCCAGATTTGCAGATATGTTACTGTTCTGGGTGCACAGGTGGAGTTCAGGATCAGACAGCACCCACCAGATCCCAAAAACTGCAGGAAATGGGACAAGAGGTCACAGCTCAGGGTTTACAAAAGCTCTTCAGGAGCTCATTGCACCTCTTACAAGTGTTCTTTAACAAAAGTGCCAGCTCCTTCATTGTCTTCAGCAGAACATCTGAAAGCAAAAAGCCCTCTGATGTCTAAAGCTGCTCAGATCCAAACTGAACCACCCTCTCCCAAATCAAAGCCTGTTTTGACTGGAGTCTGCAGACTGCTCCTAACACAGGGGTAGTTTTTCAAGTGCTTCATTCTGTGCTTGCCAGCAAGGGATGATTTGGTTATTCACAGCATGATTTGGTTATTCAGCTTTACACCATCAGGAAAAACTGGGTGCAAAAGGAAAAAAATCACCCGTGAGAGAGTGACCTGTGAGTTCAGGGAGCCCCTTCCCTGTTCATCAATCTATAAAGGTCAGCAGCCATTGCAGGAGTTTGTGACACTCCCATCAAATGATGTCTCAGGACTTCATTCATTCTGCTGAGGCAAAATGCTAGAAAGCAGTGAGCAAAAGGGACAAAGAGCTAAACCTCCCCAAATTCGATTTAGCATAGGAAGAGGAGCTGGGAAAGCAGCGTTGTGTTCCCCATCACAACAAAGAGCATTTCTCCAGACAGCGATGGCTCAATAGATTACCAGTCACAGCCTGCCTTTGCTCATCCACCTAGGCTCTAGTCTTTTGAACTGTAACCTCAGGAAAAATAAGTAAATTGTCCTGAGAGGGATCTAAAAAGTAAAAGCAACTTCACTGTGGAAAGAAACAAAAATACCCTGAATCCGAATCCACACACTTTCTCCATTTAAATGCATTTGAAAGAAATTAATTCTGCATTTCAAATAGAGTGTTCCAAGACTTCCTCCTCATTCCTGCCACATGAATTATGGAAGCAGAAAATACATTTGTATTTATTTGGTTTAGTTTCAAAGAATTAAAGTCTTACATAAGTTTATTTATTAAAAATATCAGGGCTGCAATTTCATTCTGATAATTCAGCTCCAATGAAAAAAAAAAGAAATAGACACCTCACTATCCAACCCCAGGACAGGAATGCTGTTCTTATCACAAAAGACTTTGTAATTTGTTTGCACACCTCAATGAAAAGGAAAGAATAGAAAGAACTTCATGTGAAATGCCAAAATACATCAATTTCTCATCACTTGGCCTTGTAATTCTCCTGTAGTGGAGTTTCCTGAGTTTGCAGACAGACTAAACTAAAATGAAACTCAAGAACCAGCAATGTGAATTTCAAATTGCCATTTTTAAACTGTGGGTTATATACACACACATCTAACAGGTATATCCTACCAAAACCAAGTGTTTGCCTTCTTAATCCTAATTGTGCTCTTACTGCCTCCAACCAAACCACCAACACCTTCATCCTCTCTGCCTTTGGGGCTTCGTGGGGGAAGCAGAGCTGGCTTTCCATACACTGAGATGTGGTCAAGGAAAGATGGAACCATCATCTTCCAATTCCATTGCACAAAGCCAGGCTTGGATAGCAGAGATACAGGCAGTCAGACGAGTTGGAGCAGCTTGACCAGTGGGGAGCACGAGATGCCTGTTCACATCACAACCTGCTCTTCCTGTACTGCTCTGTGCCAGAGGAAAGCAGACACAGACATTCTCATTGGAAACACATGGAAAACAAGGCCAAACTAAATGGGAAAGGCAAGGATCCACCAGGAAAGGAGTTGGACAGTTTCTCATTGCCTCATTCATGCTTTTGCTGCACCTGATTCTTCAGAAGACAATAAGGAATTTTTAATCTGTTTTCCCAACTTTCTGACAGGAAAACTTCAATTTTTCCAACTTCAACAAGGCTTTTTTTCTTACTCTTCTTAAGGGTTTTTTAAAAGTCTTGAACCTTCCAGTGTCAAATCTGACTCATAGTGTCCTTTTTCACATCCTGTTCCTGTTCAACACCCCATTATTCTGGGGCAGTGTGAGCTGTCAGTTTTGTCCCCGAGTCCTGACCACCCCCTTTGCAAAGGTCATTTTGTTCTCTTACAGCACTGCCATTGCTGGGGCCACCTTCCTCTGCCCTGCAGTGGGTGATGTTTTAGGCATAACCAACCACTGAACAAAAAGCCTGCACACCTTGGGAATAACCTCCAGCAGCAAACATTTTCCTTTGCAGAAAGCACAGCGATCCAGCACTTTGGATACATCCTGAGAGCAGAACGCCTTGCCCCTGGAGCTGGCAGTGCCACACCAATCACCGCTGGATGGGAATTTGCAGCTTTAACGTGGGGTGGCTGTGGTCAGGAAGCAAATTCAGCCTTTTACCACCACCCTATCTCGCGTGCCCTATTGCAACACTCGGTGGCCACCAAGGTTTGGGATCCTTTACCCTGCAAAGACACAGGAAAGGGACGTTAACAGCGGCACACGATCCATCCCCATGATCTTCATCTCCAGGAATGCCGGGGGTCCCTCAGCCACTTCCTCCCGGACAGGAGGCTGCACGTCAGAAACCACCACGGTAATTAAAAGCCTTGCTCAGCCAGAGCAGAGGGCAGGCTCTCTGCCCCAGGACTAGCCCTTCCATGTGAGAAGCTCGCACAGGCACTGCCCACACTGAGCCTGGTACTTTGGGGAAAAAGAGGAACGTCAGGCTGCAGGACTGCTCCCTTGTTGTTTGGTGTGCCACAGCTCCACTGTCTCTAACATTAGAGTGACAGGAGTTAGGCTACAGAGCCACCACTCCGTTCTGTTCCACTGCCTGGCACACAAACCTTATCCTGGAAAAAGCCCTCTCCACACAGCACACCGATTTTACTGGCTCTAAAACTCCCTCGGAATGTACAGATCATCCTTCAGGTTTGAGAGAGTTTTCTTTCTTTGCCCACTAGAGTACTTTTTAAATCACTTTGAAAAGCCCAGGTCCCTGAACCCTGTGATGCAATCAGTGAAAATCAGTGCCACAGCCCTGCGTTTTATTACTATTTTTCACATCTTCTCATTTTAATCCGCACTTCGAGACCGTTCCCGTTCCCATCAAAGTACACGGCAAGTTCCCATTAAAATCTGGCTCAGCTAGTATTTTAATAACACTTAGACATTCCCGTCCTTTGCATATTTCATCTGCGAAGCGCTTTACAAACATGAATCTCCTAATTACAGGCGGATGATTTACTAAAACTGGAAATTCCTCACTAGTTCTGGCTTTCCCTTTGAAGCTCCGGGGTTCGCTCTTGTCTCTCGGCACTTTGGAAGATCCCCGACGCCGCTCGTTCTCTCGTTCGCGGCAGAGGCAGGGCACTAAGAAAGAAGCCACGGAGGAGCCTGCGATCTGCCCCGGAGTGTGCGGGTGTGAGCCGCGGGGTTCGCACGTGGGGAGCGCAGATCCCGGTGCTCCGGGAGCGGCAGGGTGCGGGTGAGACGGGACACACCGGGCAGGAAGGGGTGGAGCGGCCGGCGGAGCGCACGGGCGGGGTGCCGCGGGCGGGGAGGGGACGGCAAAGGCATCCTGGCCGTGCTGAGCCGGGCAGAGCCTCCGCACAGCGCTCCCCATGGAGCGGCTGCCCCGCCAGCCCTGAGCCCGCGGCCCCGGCCGCCCGCCCGCAGCCGCCCCCGATGGAGCCCGACGAGCGGAAGATCTCGGTGTGGATCTGCCAGGAGGAGAAGCTGATCTCCGGGCTCTCCCGGCGGACCACCTGCTCGGACGTGGTGCGAGTGCTGCTGGAGGACAGCCACCACCGGCGGCAGCGCCCGGCGCCGCCCGAGCCCGCCGGAGGGATGCTGTCGGGGCCGCCGCACTCGTACTGCATCGTGGAGAAGTGGCGCGGCTTCGAGCGGATCCTGCCCAACAAGACCAAGATCCTGCGGCTCTGGGTGGCGTGGGGGGACGAGCAGGAGAACGTGCGCTTCGTGCTGGTGCGCAGCGAGGCTTCTCTGCCCAACGCGGGGCCGCGCAGCGCCGAGGCGCGGGTGGTGCTGAGCAGGGAGCGCCCCGGCCGCGGCCTGGGGGCGGCACGAACCAGCCTGGCGCTCACGCAGGAGCGGCAGCGGCGGGTGGTGCGGAAAGCCTTCCGCAAGCTGGCCAAGATCAACAAGAAGCGGCAGCAGCCGCTGGCGCGGGAGGCCTCGTCGGCGGAGAGGATGGAGACGCTGGTGCACCTGGTGCTGTCGCAGGACCACACCATCCGACAGCAGATCCAGCGGCTCCGAGAGCTGGACCGCGAGATCGACAGGTACGAGGCTAAAATCCACCTGGACCGCATGAAGCGCCACGGCGTCAACTACGTGCAGGACACCTACCTGGTGGGCACGGGCGGCGGGGAGCCCGAGCCGGGCCGGGAGCAGGGCCAGCCCGCCGGCGGCCGCCTCGACGAGGAGGACTACGCCAGGAAGTGCGAGGAGGTGCTGCAGCTGCAGGAGCAGCGGGCGCAGCAGGAGGAGCTGCTGGAACACCTGGCCGCCGAGATCCAGGAGGAGCTCAACGAGCGCTGGATGAAGCGGCGGCGGGAGGAGCTGGAGCTGGCGGCGGGGCCCGGGCTGGCCGACACGGACTGCGACACCACCGAGCTGAGCGGCGGCGGCGGCGAGGGCGAGCTGCACCTGGAGCACGAACGGGTCAAGACCCAGCTGAGCACCAGCCTCTACATCGGCCTCAAGCTGAGCACGGACCTGGAGGCCGTCAAGAGCGACCTGGACTGCACGCAGCGGGTGTGGGAGGACAAGGAGCGGGAGCTGCAGTGGCTGCTGGACACGCTGGGCACGCTGGACGTGGCGGAGGCGCTGGCAGAGCCGCGCGGGGCGGCGGCCGGGGCGCGGCCGGGGGGCGCATGGATGGAACAGGCGCGGGCGCTGCGCAAGGACCGCGCCGACAACGACGAGGACTCGGACACGGGGCTGAGCTCCATGCACAGCCAGGACTCGGACTCGCTGCCCGTGTGCGAATCGCTGGTGTAGCGCCCGCCCGCCCCGCCGCAGCCACCCCGGGCACCGGGCACAGGGGAGCGGGGCTGCCGGGGCACAGAGCAGATGTGGGGCAGCCGAGGAAACTCCCGGCGCAGGAGGCAGTCGCGCAGAGGAAACATTTTAATTTGAGCTCTGAAGTTTGAACTTGTTCTGATTAGTCATCCGCGGGCAGCGTTTAGGCTGGCTCGCCGGTACTTTTATCCGAGGAAGAGAAAACCCACAGTGTGTTTGTGTTTCATTCACGTCTGGGATTGCTCGCTCCTTAAATCCTGCCCCTTGCTTTGCTGCGAAGGTTTTCTTGCCGGGCCTTTTAATCCTCCACGATCTCCTCAGTGTAGCATAAGGCTGCTCCGGGTCAGCTCTTCACGAGCAAAAGGCCAGGACGTGCGCTCCCGAGGGGATCGCTCTCTCCCGAACAGGGTCTCGGCATTGCAGGGTCAGATGGTGGGTTATACTGGGCTATACTGGGCTATACTGGCTGTCACAAACACACCCGGCTCCTTTACAGGCAAAAAGTCTGGACACTAAAGCTGCTGATCACTTAAACAGTACAGAGGAAAAGAGGTGTCAGTGCTTCTGACACTGGGATCTCCCAGGGCGCAAACGTTTGGACGGTGCTGCAGTTCCTTTCGGCAACAAAAAGGGGTGATAAATCACTTCCTTTTTGTCTTTTTCTACAGAACAGACTAAATCAAAATATAGGTTAACCTGTTGTATTAACCCTGCTCTGTGTAGTGCTTTTTCTTATGCACAGATAGGAGTGCTTGTGTAAAGGCACACTAAGAAATCTGTTCCTATCTATAGTCACGGAAGGTAATTAGCAGTGCCTCTATGTACACAGCCTTCAACTACATTTTTTCACCAGGCTAGCTGATCCTTGGCTGAGCATGGTTGTAGATAAACAAAGTACAGAATCAGCTGGAGCTACCATTTTTAATAACACAGTTCATATCAGGCCAAGAGATGCAACGATAAAAGTATGACTCAAGCCATACCTGCACTACAGCTTGATCTCTTCAGTTATTCCAACAAAAAGAAAAGCAGCCATCAGCTGTAACATGCATTTCACTTAACTGCCAAATCTTCCTCTGCAGCTCAGCTCTTGTCCAAAATATATGATCTGCTCTTGCAATAAGAGACATTAAGGATTCTTGTATTCCAGAATAATTGCAGAAATAGTTTAAGCAGTGAGAGACCAGAGAATGTTGAGTCAGATCCGACTGATGGTGTGAACTTTTTAAAACTTCTGAGATTATTATTTATGTAAGGTTATTTATAAAAGTTTTCATTTAACAATAAGTATAAAAAAGGGGGTACACTAATAGACCAGTTTTATTTTCATTAAAAGCCTCGCAGCCTTCTCTCACCGCTCTTGCAGTGTTCTTGTTGGAAAGAATTCTGATGGATGTCAGAAAATTAGATTCATCAACTGCTCTGTTTGAAAGCAAGCAGAGAAATACTGTCTGTGGATTTGCAGAGGCTGTTCAATTTTCTATATGCTATGATTCTTGATAAATATTATTCCACTGAATGGGTCTCAGTTATAACAAACTGTGGTTTATTTTAAACACTGATTATATAACTGTTTTTCATATTTTAGTCAACCTTGGAAAATATTTAAGAACCTATTTTTAGAGCTAATAAAACTCTTAATAAGGCTAAACAAGCGTTCCCAATTGAGTGTGATTTAAAAACCTGCAAGGACTGGGATTCTGTGGTGTTATCCTGTGTGCAAATCAAACAGAAAGATACACCAGATCCAGTGGGTTCCACGACAGCATCATCCCTTCCTTTTCTGAACCTGAGGGGTTCAGGTGCACAGTCCTCAGGTCACTGCAGGGATACAGCAGTGGCATTTAGCAGCATCAGCTAGATGTCCAGAGTGAGGAATTTGGATATTTGTGGGAGCAGAGCTGACAAATAAGCCAGGGCTGGGAGTCCCAGCTCTGCTGTGCATTCACAGTGTGGATGGAAGGGGTGGGTGATGGCAGTGCCTGCTCAGCCTCCTAGGGATGGATGCCAGCAGTGAACCTGAGCTGCCTTTGCCTGAGGTCTCCCATTACCACACCAAGCAAATAAAAAGGGAGCACGTTCTAGAAATGAGCTGCAACAGGCTGTACAGCATGATGCTGCTGGTGGAGGCGTCGGGCAGCCTGTGAGGTGTGAGGTGAAGGAAGGCAGGGAATTCAAAGCTGCAAAGCAGTCTGCCTACTCATCCCCAACTAGGAAAATCCTCCAAACCAGGGGAAAACCGCTTTTGCCCCAGGCTGCTGAGGGCCATGCTTGTGGGCACATTGTGATGCTCACCCTTGGCTCCCCCATAGCCCAAATCAGATCCTGACCCCACAGAGCTGCTGCCCCTGTTCCTATGAGGGCAGGGATGAGAGGCCTCAAGGGTTTGGTGGGAGTACAGGGAATTCCTACAGGGAATTCCTACAGGGAATCCCTAGGAGCACCTTTTGAATTCCTAGGAGCACCTATTTGATTGTGTTCCTATGCATTGTGCAGGTGAAATCGGGTAAATTTATTTGATGTTTAAACAGCTGTAAGCACAATGGGCTCACAGACTGAACTCAAACACGCTCACAAATCCCTATTGCTCTCAAACCATTAGTAAAACATTAGTATAGAAGAGGAAATCACTGCTTGCATTGGGCCAGGCCCTTCTCCCTTCCCTTCTCCTGGGCTTGGATATCCTCACTCAGATAACACAGACAAGCCACAGGATGCTTGTCAGGGATTTTGGCTCAGGGGTTTTGCTGGGCACATAGCCAAGGATTAGGAGAGTTGATTCAGAATCACAGGTAGAAGGGCAGGATTTTTATCTCCTTTCCAGTTCAGACAGAAAGGGAGAGGGAGATAGCAGCAGAAAGAAAACCCTGACCAGCACCATGTCGGAAGTCTGCTTTCTGGCACCAGCAAGAGAGAGGTGAAAGATCCAACAAACACAGGCTTTGGGGTTTTTTAAATACTATTCTATCTTTCAGAGTCAACTCCAATCTAATCTTTCTCTCTTCCTAAGACAGATAACCATGAATTAAATAAAAACCTAACAGCACTACGATCTATTTGTATGAATTGGTATATAGGATCACGTTGCCCTATTTATTCAACAGCCTAACTGCTTCTCAAAGGAATCATTGTGGACTGAGGCTTTTCTCTGACAAAACCTACAGAAATCAAAGAGTTTTGTCCAGGAGATATCATCAGAGCAGTATCAAGTCTTAGTTTCAGGCACCTTTTAAACAAGCATTATGAAGCACTCCTACACAGGTCCTGTCTGTTTGCTGCCCTTGGCCACGCTTTTTTCTGACCCTTCCTGGCACTTTCTCTTGCAGGAGTCTGTGGGACCAGGTAGTGAAAAAAAAGAGAGATGAACTTTAATTTAGGTGAAGTCCTGATGTGGCTCAATGTGCAGTCACACAAACGCTTCTGGCAATGACAAGGTAGGGTGGTAAAAATGAGAAATTGGAAAGGTGGAACTGATCCTTTCAGCAATGGGCACTGTTTTATGCTGACTTGCATGTTGGCAAGAGCTTCCTTCAGGCTGTAAATATCCTCCACTCACAGCCTAAGCAAAGGTTTGCAGAGTGGAAAACTGAGGCTGGAGCTGAAACTTCTTTGACATCAATTACACTCACCTATATTAAACCCAAAATAAGCCAAACAGTGCAGCTTTTAGCCTTGACTTCATTTCAGCAACCCACTATCAAGCAGTATGATCAGAATGAAAACTCTGTGTCCAATTTGATATATTTCTAGCTCTTAGTCTGTGTAAGAGATCTGCCACTTTGAATAAGGACTTTGTGGGGCTCTCGTTTGATGCCTTAAGCGGGGAGGAAAGGGGGAAGGCAAATACATTTACTGTAATGAACACCACTGACATGCAAAATGAATGACCCAGTAATTATTGCCACAGATCCTAAAGCAGCATGCAGGCAGCCAAATGAGAGCCTGGCTGTTTTAGGGTGACGGATCCTTTTCCAAAGGACCTGGGCTTTAGGTTTCAGACTAAAGATAGAGTCAAAGGAGGGGAGCAAGCAAGTGGATGTGAGAAAAGGAAAACATGTCATTAAACTTTATTATTGACTGCTTGCATGAAACATGTGTCCCAGGTTTGCTTTAAAAATAGTCTGTGTTCCTGTCTGGAGACACACGTGCAAAAATCGACCTCCCTCCCAAGTTTTACTCAACTTTGGGCACTTTTTCCCCCCTTTTATTTCAACTTTGGGTGCTTTTTTCCCCCTTTTATTTCGACTTTGGGTGCTTTTCCCCCCCTTTTATTTCAACTTTGGGCGCTTTTCCCCCCCTTTTATTTGCCCTGAGCTGGGAATGTAGCTCAGTACATGAAAAGAGCAGCAGAGGCCTTGAACTAACAGGTCTGGTGAGCTGTGCTGGTTAAGGAGTTGAAATACAAGCCCTTGTGGATTGTTGGGAGCAGTTGTCCTTTGAAGTCACTTGATATTATTGCTCCTGAGCTGGCACACGGAGTTTAGAGAAATGAGCATGGCAAAGTGCAGCCTACATGGATGCTGCTCCTTTTCTACAAACTCTCATTGCTAAATGAAATTGGAAGCTTAACAGAAAGGGAAAAAATTAATAAACTCAAAGCAAATCTTGGCTCTGTATGCAAATTTACTATCTTAACGCAGAATTTTTCTCCTTCCTGCCAACCTGCTCCTCCCCTATTCATCAGCACCTGCTCTGAATTTCATGAATAGCTTTGTTCAAATTGCTGCCACTCCACGGGTTCAGATTTGGAATCCTACTTGGTAAGAAACCTGAAGAAAGAAAGGGTCTTTCTGTGTCTTGGCAAACCCTCCTTATTTGTGCAGTACCTGGTAACCTGGGCAGTATTTTTGTATTTTTGTAGTTGCCATATGGATTAAGGATTTACTCTCACCAGCTGCTCCATGCTGCTGGTGCTCAACTCCCTTGCCCTCTCTCCCCCCACATTTTCTTTTCCTTTTAACATGTTTCCAAGCTACCTTGGGAATTTTCCACTTGCCACACAAGGAGGGAGCACATCTCCTCAGGTGACATTCTGGGGTGGCATTGCTGTGGGGCATTGGGGTGGGAAAATACAGTTTATATTGGAGAAAAATACAGTTTCTATTGAAGAATAACTTGAGTAGGGAGTGATGTCTTATTTCCCTCAGAGAGTAAACTTTTGAGAAAGATATTTACTGTGTGATGGTGCACCAGCTGGCAGAAAGAAGCCTGATCTACTCATGGCCATCAAACTGCTGTAATAAAAACATTAAATAATAATAATAAAAACAATAAATAATAAACATTAATCCTGTGCCTCAGTTCCCAAGCACTGGGGTCTGTGCTCTCCCCTTTTCTGAATGTTTAAACACAGTCTGACTGCCTCAGTGGAACCACTGCAGAGTGATCTCAGAACACCACCCTGCTAAGGCAGTCTCAGGATTTTGCAGAGTTTATTGGGGAAAATGAAACAAAACAACAACAAAAAAGAACAAAAAAAGTATCTGTGACTCATGGAAAGAGCTCTTACATATGTGAAACATGCTATCATCAGCTTACTAGCACGGCACTTCACATTGCTTAATTATGTGATTATTTAGTCTATTATCCCCAAAAGAAATTATTTTCATCAGTCAAATTATGCTCATGAGCAGGTCTTAGGAAAATGTGTTAAAAGCCTCTAGGAAAAACATTTAATCCTTGTTTCAATTTAATGCAATCCCCTTGTTTTAATCTCTTACAGTGTAGTTTTTAACATGTAATCAGGCTATTAGTTTATGCATTTAATTATCAGTGTAGCCTTGTACGGTTTTTTTTTTCTGCCTTCCACTGAATCTCCACTTGATAGACACATCTTAAGAACAGATGAAAAGCAACTTTGGAAATTAAGAGAGACATAGTCACCTTTTGAAAACATTGGTACCTGTTCTTCCTACCACAATCATAGGAGCAAATAATTTGCTTTTAACTGCAGATGCCTGGCATTTTTTTTTCCTTTTCTTTCACTGTTGCTCTTTACTTTCTCACTGAAAGGTCCCTCCATAATTCTATGAGAGATTTCCTTTTTGGAATGACCGATGACGTGAATGAATCACCAGCAGGTTTCATTCTCCATTTCCCAGATACCTGAATTTCTTTCTGCAACAAAGAGAAGCACCCATACTGTAAAGATCTGTCCATGAGGTGAGGAGGACTGTGGCACTCGAGATTATTTCCTTCAGGCAGTCTATTGCCAGGACAGGATTTTGAACTGAGCTCAGCCCTGGGGTTTTCATCTTTACTTCAAAAAAAAACCCCATTTAAAACAGAGTATTTGAGATTACTGAAGGGCAGTGCTATGGAGAGCTGTATTGCCACAAAAAGCTTTATTACACAAATATTTAACTCTGAGAAAGAATGCATCTTTCATTAGGGCTCAAAAGGAACAGCTCCAATCCCATTTTATCATGGAATGTTTGATCTGTCTGGATGAAAGCTGCTGTGGAGTACAAGAGAACATTAGTGCTGGTTCTGTTTAAAATCCCACTGTGATCAGAGCTTTAAAGCTCCAGTTTGGTCCCTCACCCAAAGCTGGTGTGTGGGAAGGTAGCTGTGATACATAGCACATAATTAACCCGAGAAATTTACATTTTATTCAAATTGCTAATGAACAAAACAATATCAGACACAAGAATGGAAAATGCCAAACCTAGTGTTTAAGTCTGAAAGCATTTTAGGTATTGAATTATGAGCTTTAGGAAGAGCAAGGCCTGAAAAGTTACTGACTAGATGGAAAAACACAAATAATGGAAGTCAGGGGAAAATGGGGCAATTGGAATTTGCTTTCAACATTTCACATGGCTTTATAAATATTTAGCATATGACATGTACATGCCCTTTTCCTTCTGCTTTGTGTCTCCTCTTACGGCGTCAGAGACACTGCTTAAAACAGATTAGAGTCTTGAAAAATCTTTATTAACAATAAATACAAGAAATGTGTCTGGATGTTGATTAACTGAACGTGCTCATTAATATAACTATTCATATTAATCATGATGTAGTCAATTTTGGAGCAAAAGAACTAAAATCACACTCAATCATTTGATGAGATGCAATGAAGAAAAGGTCTTATTTCTATCCCTTGCTTTAAATGTGACAGGTGGTCAAAGAATTCTTTAGAAGTCAAGAATTTCTTTGCATGGTAACATACTTCAAATTGTAGAAAGAGGCTTCAAAGGTACCTCACAATTCTCAACAAATTCTTTCAACAGCATAATGTTTGCAAAAATTCAGAACTCCTGTTCATAATCTACTCAGTTAAGCACAAGATGACTAAGGTTAATTTGATTTTTCTTCTTGATGTCATAATTAAAGTATGAATATCATTTAGACATCAGTAGATAAAAAGTATGTCAATGAAGGACGAGCAAAAATTCAAATTCAAGGAGCAAAATGAAGTTAATTTCAGAGTGGAATGTTTGTAAGCAGTGTGTAATCAGACTTCAATTTAAATGAGTCTTAATTAATCTATCATTATGTGCACTGGCAAATCGAGCCTAAACATGTACAAGTGCAAAAGCTAAAAGATCCAGCTACAATACAAAGAACTTTTAGTACAACAGATATGCCAAAATGTATTTTTGTCTGTGTGAGTTTTTGGGGGGTGTTTTCTCATATTTTTTTAAATCTCTAATGGCATACATCACAGCTGAACAATGGACTGCAGGTTTCACAAGGGTCAAATTCCAGCCCGAGGTACAAACCTTGAATTTGTGATGACATCCACGAGTGTCATTTGTTGACGTTGAGTGCAGTCTATCCATAAGAAAACACAAACCTAGAACGAGCCGTGCTCCGCTGCTGTTTGAGGAGTCTCATTGGGCACACCCACACCCAATTCTCTTTTCAGCAAACAGCATTATCCTCCGTGCCCCCAACTCTGCAGCAATTACTCATTTCAAAAAAGAACAGAAGAGCATTCCCCAGTGAGTGAATCCAACCCTGGCTGTGGGTGCTGAGCAAACACCATCACTGGGGATGTCGTGTCTGTTGTGCCCGATCCTGGCTCTGCTCTGGAACAGGATCAGCACAGCCAACCCGTCTGGCAGGACTGACAGACACTGCCCTCAAATCAAACAGCACCTCCACTCCAGAACTGCCTGCAGGGGCTTCCTTTGTGGGATTTGCTGAGGGGGACAGGGTTGGGGAGGCACCAAAGCCACCTCTCCCCTTGGGAACCCACTCCTGCCTGCAGAAAGGGACAGATTTGAGTGTCTGTGACCTCCACTGAGACCTGTCCTCCAAAAGCCAGATGCTTTAAAAATTCACACATCAACACACTCCAGAAAAATCATTTCGATTCTTCTTGAAAATTGAAGCCCTGCTACATATTTCAAATGTTATACCTTTGATACTTCAAGCTGTAAACCAATAAGAAGGGAAGTACATGTGTTTAGAACAGGACAAAACTTATGCCATTTCATACACTGAAAGCTGTTTAGAGTTACCACAGTGACTTCCTTGCAGTTCTGAAGAACTGTATCCAGCTCTTATTAAAACACAGACTGAGGTTAAACACGGAAATTTTTAGGCTCTTTCCTAGACCCAATCTCCGTAGATCATGGTAATAGATGGGTAGGAGGTGAATTAACTCAGCACTGCCTCGTTGAACTGTGTTTTTAGGCTCACATTGATAACACTGCAGCATTCTCCTGGCTGAGCATCCACATTGCCAGATCTGAGCTGCTCCACTCAGTAACTGAGCGAGGCAATCACAATGATTTACTGTGAAAGCCTAAATTCCCACAAACCCAACTACCTGACGTAGCTGATGTCAAATTTGCAGAAAAACAACCCCAAAAAACCCAGCAATTGTCACAGCTGCTGATCTTTTTCTAGGAAGTGCCCCTGCATCCAATTTAATTCAGAGTAAAACCCCAGTCAAGAGTTGCCCCTGCTAAGGACATAAATTTATCTCCAATACTTCACAAGGATGAACATGAGACATATCCAAAGGTGGCTGGAACACTGCACATGAGGCCTCAATTGCTGTTCCCAGCTTTGGAAACCTATCGCTGCCTTTGATCAAGGAAAAAACCTCAGCACTGCAATCTTGCCATGGATTGAACCCGCTGCAATCAGCATCACTCGGGGCTGCTGTGATAACAGAATTGTTATCAGATCCATCCTCCTTGAAGGAGTGACACAGGGACAGACCCCACATTGCTGATTTTGTACAGTCTGGCTTTGTACAATCACACCGTGTGTTGTGCCACTTCTATCCCTGTCAGGATTTCTGTCCTGACTTTACTACACTGCATAAAAGGAAATAGAAATGCACACACAAGATGTGCTACATCTCTAGTTTTGAGATGTTTATGGGGTTAAGCTGCATGAAAACAGATATTTATGGTAACACTTGACATTAATCTTAAACTGGTAAATTATTGGAGAGGGAAGGAATTGACTTGCACTCAGATGTAAGGCATTGATAAATATTTTTTTTTTCTTTTTCTGTATCATTTGGCAAAAGGAGGAGAAGAATCTCCCCTCCCTGAGCACAGGTAGGGAATCACTCCCTGGCCATCAGAGATCTTTGGGACAGAAGTTTGCATAGCAGCTCCTTTAGTTGCCCTACACCAGACACACTTTGATCTCACTTTGATCAAAACCCATTTTCATTTTGAACATTTGCATCCCTGCTCTGCTCAGATGAGCTCTAGCCATGCAAATAGGCTGAGCTTACAGGACTATGCAAAGCACCACTGAGGATTACACAGGAGCTTCTGGAACTTGAGAGAAGGAACAGCAAGAAAAGCTCAAGAAGGCATGACAACTCCTTTTATGAATTAATTTATGGTGTTACTCTGTGCTCCCATCTGGGGGAAAAGGTTGGGGTTCATGGATTTGGATTAGATGCAACTTGTATGAAAAATATGAGGTTCTTGCTGATACAAACCAGACAGAATGCTCCACAATTAACTGCTGACTTCTGCTTTTAAGAGGATGCTTGTGAAGGAAAAAAAGTCACTTTCCCTAATGATGTATTTCTTTTCAAAATCAACAAAAATACAACCTTGCTATGATATCATCAAGACTAAATGATCTATTTGATGGAGAAAAATATACATTATGGCTTTTCTTTCTTAAAAAGCTGCAACTTGAAATTTCTCAGGCCATGGGCAAGTTCAAATCAATCAGTGTTTGTATAGCACTCTCAGGCCTTCAGATGAAAATCCTGCTAGGTGTATGATATCTGCCAGAACAGCTGTAATGTGAGTTTAATGTCACACTTCAGCAAATGTTCCTGGCAGGAATTTTCATCCAACACCCATGCAAAGCATTCAGTACTCAGAGCTACATTAAATCTGTGCTCAGAATAAAGTCCTAAATACATCTTCTTTCCCACAGTGGCATTAATAGCCCGAGACTGTAGGGTTTCACTTGAGGAACAAGGCACACACAGTATTCAAAGACACATCTGTACATGTATCAAATAAAATGTGCCAAAAAGTCAAAAATCTTTGTTTGCATAGATGCTTCACAGGAGTGTTCAGCCTTCTGAGATCTTGGGGAGGGGGAAGAAAAAAAATCGTTGTGTTGGTTTCACATCCTTTTCAATGCAAAAAAAAAGAGGTGCTTAAAGGACCCCTCCAACATTGTGCTGTCTGTAAATGTTTTTATTTTCCCAATGTGTCCATGCCCAGTTGCCAATTCCAGCTCCTCCCAGTGAGACCCTGCTTGGTCAGCTCCTCCAGGAGCCTGGGATGGGATCAGCCTGGAAAAAGGGACAGAAGCCCAGGGAGCTGCTGGTGCTGGGACAAGGGAAGGGTCAGGGTGATTCCTGGAGGATTTGTGTGGGCACAGCTTCAGCAGAGGGTGGAGGTGACTGCCACCCAGGAGCAGCCTCTAGTACCGAGATTAGGGAGATCCAAAAGGAGTGGGAGCAGTGGGTTTGGATCCCCTGGGGCACAGGAGGGACCCAAACCTGGGTAACCTGCTTTTGGGACGAGACTTCAAAGAAAAGCTGGGGCTGCTCTGGCTCTGCCACTCACACACCCTGAGGAGTGGTTTTACACACCCCTTTAGCCCTGAGCTCTGGTTTTACACACCCCCTTGGCCCTGAGGAGTGGTTTTACACACCCCCTGACCCTGAGGAGTGGTTTTACACACCCCCTTAGCCCTGAGGAGTGGTTTTACACACCCCCTTACCCCTGAGGAGTGGTTTTACACACCCCCTTCACCCCTGAGGAGTGGTTTTACACACCCCCTTAGCCCTGAGGAATGGTTTTACACACCCCCTGACCCTGAGGAGTGGTTTTACACACCCCCCTGACCCTGAGGAGTGGTTTTACACACCCCCTGACCCTGAGGAGTGGTTTTACACACCCCCTTAGCCCTTAGGAGTGGTTTTACACACCCCCTTAGCCCTGAGCTCTGGTTTTACACACCCCCCTGGCACAGAGCTCTGGTTTTACACACCCCCTTACCCCTGAGGAGTGGTTTTACACACCCCCCTGCCCTGAGCTGTGGTTTTACACACCCCCTTAGCCCTGAGGAATGGTTTTACACACCCCCTGACCCTGAGGAGTGGTTTTACACACCCCCTTAGCCCTGAGCTGTGGTTTTACACACCCCCTTAGCCCTGAGGAGTGGTTTTACACACCCCCTTAGCCCTGAGGAGTGGTTTTACACACCCCTTAGCCCTGAGTGGTTTTACACACCCCCTTAGCCCTGAGGAGTGGTTTTACACACCCCCTTAACCCTGAGCTGAGGTTTTACACACCCCCTTAGCCCTGAGGAGTGGTTTTACACACCCCCTGACCCTGAGGAGTGGTTTTACACACCCCCTTACCCTGAGGAGTGGTTTTACACACCCCCTTAGCCCTGAGGAGTGGTTTTACACACCCCCTTAGCCCTGAGGAGTGGTTTTACACACCCCCTGACCCTGAGGAGTGGTTTTACACACCCCCTTAGCCCTGAGGAGTGGTTTTACACACCCCCCTTAGCCCTGAGCTGTGGTTTTACACACCCCCTGACCCTGAGGAGTGGTTTTACACACTCCCTGGTCCTGAGCTCTGGTTTTACACACTCCCCTGCCCTGAGCTCTGGTTTTACACACTCCCCTGCCCTGAGCTCTGGTTTTACATACTCCCTGCCCTGAGCTCTGGTTTTACACACCCCCCTGCCCTGAGCTGTGGTTTTACACACTCCCCTGGCACAGAGCTCCCCTTGGCCCTTCCAAAGGGCTCTGCACAGGGACCCATTAGGGTGGAGGGCTTCTTTCCCAAATCCCTTGAAGTCAATGGCAAAACTGTTGTTACTGAGTACAGGTTCAGGACCACATGAGTATAAAAAGCAGCCACAAAATAAAAAAAATAAAATCACATTTTGAATAAGATAAATCTCAATATCCAATAATCCAATTTCTTGCAGTGGGTTCGGTGCTTTTCCTCTCAAGGATTTGTATCTTTGAAATTAAAAGGGGGATTTTATTCCTTTGTAGAAGTCTTTTAGTCCATGCCCATAAACAAATATGTTAACAGGCTCAAAGGATTTATTACTCAGTCCGAGTGACACAGGCAGTAGATGAACTCTCTAGCAAGCTTCTTTCTTGCCATACTTAAAAGATTAATAACAAAGGAGAAAACAGAGAATTTGAATTGCAGGAGCTTAGAGTGATCCAGCAGGACAAAGGCAAGAGGATGAATCCCTCTGCTCCCACCCAGGGAACAGATATTCCATTGTTCCTCTGCTGGTAACTGTCCACAACTTGTCTGAATACCTTTCATTTGGAAATGGCCAGGAGCTGAAATCTTACCATCCGACATGGCAGGAGGACAAGATGCTTCTGAATAGAGGAGCAAGGGGAGGATTTTAAACAGAAACCATCCTTTCAACGAGGACAATGAAACAGGTACAGAGACAGAAACGTCGTGCACAGGCCCTGAGCTGATATTCAAATCCTGGAACAATCTGTATAAAAAGCAGCAGTGTAATGAAGATCAGCTTCCAGCAGTCAGAATTCCAAACCAGTGTAGTACAGACCTGCTTGAAAAGATTCCTTCTGGAAGAGATCCGGAGTGGTGACAATTCATTCCCTCCCCATCTCCAGTTTGAAACCTTACAAAACAGAGACTGAAATAACTCTCCTCCAGAGATCAATGTTGTGACATAGTGCACCTGATTTTATCTGGCTTTCAAACTGCTTTGATTGATTATATCACTGAGTGTGAGTTACAAAGCGTGTTGGATATTACACACCCAGATTTAATGCAGCTGCTTTTCCAGAACTGAGCAAATCCTGAGTGAGGGTTTCCAAAATACAGAGCAAATCTTTGAATTCAGCCCTAAGCAAAACTAAAGCATCCTGCACAGAAGCCCTCTTGTGAACCTGGAGGATGTATTTATTTGCATTTACATCATTTGCCACAAAAATGAATGTTTGCAGTGCTCCAGAAGTCACTGATGTGCAGTGTTTTAAATCCATTTGTATCAAATAATTTTCAAACAGTATCTCCTGCTTATAGTTCTATTTTTCATCAGCTTAAGAAAAGACAAAGGTGGAAAAGAGTGGAATACAGTGGAAGATGAAGCAATGCAATCATAATGTGGTTCCTTGAATGAGGGAGGCACTGCCAACAGGAAAAACAGAATGAAATCCAGAGATGAATGCTGCTGAGATAATTTAAAAGCAGCAGAAAGTGTTCCAGATTCCTCACTGGATCCATAGGATTTCCCTCATTACTCACTCTTTGTACAGCTATTAAAAAAATAAAACAGAAATGTTGCCTTTGTACTGAACGAGCCACTTCACACCCTGGAGCTGGATATCTTCCCACAAAATCATTTCCACCCTGAGTGTTAAAAAAATGGCTATATTGGAGTATATTTCCTAATATTAGGAAAACAGTGATTGATAACATTTTGGCCTGGAATTTCTGCAGGTTCTGGAAATAAATAGGTGACAAATAGCCACAACTGTAACGAAAGAAACTTGGTGGGGGGGAAAGGGGTGAATAAGTGAGAGTGCCAAGTAACATGCACAAGAAATAAAAGGCTTGTTATATGCAAATAAAATGCAAATTCTGAAACTTTGATTCTGCTCATTTTGCAAATTCTGATAAAATATTCTATTTGAAAAATAACAAAAAAAACCCCTCATCTTGATAAGTTGTTAAAGGTCTATTTGAGGCTTTTTAAAAAGAACTTCCTAACAATTGTCGAACAAGAAATTCCCTATTTATTTTTACAGCAGAAAAATAAAAATTTTTACAGCAGAAAACAGCAACTTTTAACCCCTCCAGCAGAGTAAAATGCACAATATCCTCATCTGCTGAAAGAGGTCTTTGTCAGGCCACAGTGTGCACATTGTCCATCTCTGCCCCAATTATTACAAAGGATCCCCTTCCCACCAAGGAAGGAACGTGACAGTGCTGGGCTCGGTGGTGACAAAAATCACAGAGATAAATTCTGTTGTAGCTATTCCAAACTCTTGGCTGAGCCTAAATGGAAATAGCAATGGAGATGTCACAGTCAGGGATGTTATGAGGGTCATGGCTGTGTGAAATGAAGAAGGAAATCAATTCATTCGTTTCAATTGTTGTGGGATGTTTTCACACACCGGTCCCAAATATTTTGCTAAAATCCCGAAAGAATTAATATTGTCCATAAATATAAATATTCTTTGGATTCCAGCAACTGTAAAGATTGATAAAGGTTCATTTGATCATTGATCAGCTCCTGAGAAATAGAGACAAAACTGGAAATAGCAGCTGATTTTGGTATTTTAATCTGACAGATTCTGAATGAATTAAAGTCTGTGATTCTGGAGGAACATGGAAAAATGTTCATCAAGAACATCAAGATGTTCAAAAGAACATCAAGAAATGTGCAAACACCTCAAGAACTGAAAATGAGGTAACGCAAACATCTTTTCTACTTTGTTCTGAAATTTTCCATCCACATTTGCTCAATTTGGTGTTCTCTCAAATACAAATAACAATAGGTGACAAATAGGAGTTGAAAGCATCACAAACAACTGGTAACAAACACGTGGGAAATGCTCCAGTGAAACATGAATGGTGTCTGGCTGCCTCTGCTGAATGATTTCTATTATTGGATGGTTCTGCTATTTTAATATTGCTCAATAGAGCATTAAATGGCACACAGGAATGCAAAGATGCAACAAAAGCTCAGCGTGAAACAGGAAATTTTGAATTATAGACACAACATGAACTGTATAATTCACACATCGTTTTTACACATTAAAGAACATTTTAATGTATGTAAGAGAAGCTCAAGAATGGTGTTTGCAGCAACTTCACCAACAGGTTAAGAGTTCATTAAATGGCATTTTAAATGTAATGTTTGCCAAAAAATGATAGACTTGGGGTGACTGAGTCTATAAATCACTTCCTTTGCTTGGATAGGCCACCTCTAAAAGCTGTGACCAGAGCCATCACACTGTGTATATAAAATAAAATTTAAAAAAATTAATCAGTGTAACACTTGTTTTGAAAGTCACACTGCTTGATCGAGAAGCTTTTGATGGATGCATGAAAAAAAAAGAAGAAACAAAACCTCAAATCCCATATCTGTCAGTTTTCACTGGGTCTGAATTCTGAACTGGGAGGAAACATTTAGCCTATTTTATTTATTTAATTTATTTTCAATAACATCCAACATTAATGGATATCTCTACCTTGGGTAAAAGGCTGTATGCTCCTTTACTCAGTTGTACAAAAGCTTCAGTGATGATAAAGATGATGAAATTTGACATTTTAAATATGCATCAGATATTATAAAAGTAAAGGGAGAAGAGGAATAAAAAAACCCACTCAAAAAACCTTAATATTTTGTAGCAAAATGAAAAGGGAAACCGTCCTGTGGTTTAGAATTATTTTGCAAATACAACTTGAGCAATTAGGTTTTGTTTAATCTCTTGCCAAAGAGCTGCATACCAGCTGAATTTCCACTTTTGTAGAGGAAATGTCTGCCCTTACAAAACAGTTCATTACAGTTTCAGTGCACAAAAAGTAAAGCTGAATGTACCAATAAAAGTATTTACTTTACATCTCAACCCAGGCTTCTAATTAATCATTTAAACCCCAGGAAATGGTGTCATCCTAAACTTCCTAACAACTGACATAATGCAGCAAAATATTACCCCACGTAACCTGAATGAAAGCATTCAAAAGGTTCTGATTTCTTCAGGTCATCTCTATGTGCTGTCTTTTCTTTTTTTTTTGTTTTTTTAAGAGCTCAATATGTATCAGCATGTCTGCAGGTAATTATTAGGGGATAAGCAGCTCTTTGAAAGGATGGCTATAAAATAATCTATAATTCATGGCCTGGTTTATGGAGAAGGTTGGGAGAAGGCAGCAGGGACACAATGAAAAACGAGTTCAGGCAGCTCCACCTCAAATCCTGACATAAACTGGGGAAGAGTTTTTGCTTTTGGTTAAACACAATTTCACAGCAGTGACCCTTCCCTGAGCTCTGGAGACATCTCTGGCAGCTCAGCTTCCATCCAAGCAGTTCTTCACCTTTTGGCCTTCCTTGAATCCTTTCTTCACGAGGATCTTTGTTTGATTGTCGTGGTTGATATTAGAGATAAATAATGTTCTCATATCTTGGTTGATATTAGAGATAAAACATGAAAATGTCTCCAAAGCTCCTCACTGTTTAATCAGGTCCTTGAAATGATTTATCCTTCCCAGGATTATTCATTATTGAGGTATGAATTTACAGTTTAAAGCTGCCACTAATTTGATGGTATTTCACAGAATCATCAGTACTGGAAGAGAACTTCAGCCATAGAACAGCCTGAGCTGGAAGGGACCCACAAGGATCATGAAAATCCAACTCTGTCCCTGCACAGGGCACCCCAAAAGTCACAGCAGAGCATTCCCCAAACATTCCTTGAGCTCTGCTGACACCACTGCCCTGGGAACTGTTCCAGTGCCCACCCACCCAACACCCAGGGCAAGAACATCCTCCTAAAATCCAGCCCAAATATCTTCTGTATGCTGTGTTCAAATATCTGAAATTTTTTTTTACTGTATGAAGGAAATCCCAACTTCAGACCTGCTTTTGTTTTACCTCCAACTTCTCCCAAACATCACACCCCAGCCCTAATGGATTGTTGGTGGATTGGAGCCACGAAGGAGCCCCTCAACAAGCAATAAAAAAACCCAGGGAACAAGAAAACTCCCAAAACATTATTTTAAAACAAACTGAAACATTTTAAAACTAAATAAATGTGCAAAGAGCCACAGGGAGCAGCCAAATATTTGGAGCTGGCAATAACCATTGTTTAAGAGCCTAAGCTTGGTCATTTAATCGTTGGAATTCCTGTGGGTTTTTTGTTGAAGCAGGAATTATATATTTCCTGATAAAATATGCAGTTTGGCTTTCACAAAAGATCAGTCCATCGATGGCCCTGAAATCCTGTTATATATAGCTTGATGAAATTGCAAAATATTATGTTTCCAGTAACCTGCAGGGTCACATCTTTCCCCCTCTCTACAAAGGGCCTGTAGTAGACATCATTTGAATCCTACTTAAGACTTTAAAACAGGATTTAAGTGGGATTTTAAAGATTAATAAACCTCATGTAGGTCTTTTAAATCAGGATGAATTTAATCTGCAATTCCCAGCAGCACATCAGGACAAGCCCAAAACAGTTTTTCTGTACTTACCCTATGTGTACAGAATATAAAATGCAGAGAGTGAAAACATCTGTGATTTTCACAACTATTAATTCAGTCACTGCCCAGACAATTAGGGAATCTAATTATTCTTCTTATTATTAAGTTATTTCCAGTCTGCTTCAACACATTCATCAAATAAAGGAAAAAAACAATGGAAAGCACCAGGAAGCAAACCTCCAACTCCAGTGCCCCAGCAGAACAAGCTGCAACATCAACAAGTATTTTAAAATAAATTATATAGTAGGAACTGAAATTCTATATAGGAATTGAATGTATTTATACATATTGAAATTGGGTTTTTATCCGAAAAAAGTGGGAGCACTCACAGTGTTGTGGGGTTTTTATTCCTTCACCCAAGCCCTGTGTTTCTGTTATCTATCAATTATTTTCTGTAAAGTTTACCAGGGACCAAATAAACTCCTGCTGGGTGAGATTTTTACACAGCCAGTGGCAAGCACATTCAATTATAATAGTGTTTCATTAATTACACAATGAAGCATGGTCATTAGGTGAGTTTCTGTCTCAAGGAAATACTTACAGAAAAATACTCAGCCTATTTTCCTCCTCGTTTTGCTGCTCCTGCATTAGAGAATGAATGCAAAAAGACAGATGTGATGGGCAGCAGTTTTTATCTCTTGGTGGCTCAGGAAATATGGAGCCCAACTCTTACATAATGAATTGAGAATAAATTTAACTTGTCTGTGTAAAATAAAGTAATCTGTAGGTATTCCTGCACTGACTGAGGGTCAGGTTTGGTTTTTAATTTAATGACCCACCCTGGCTATATAATAAATCTTACATAAACAAACCCAGGCAGGAGGATTAAAGGATAAACATAACTAATGCTCAGATCCAGAGTCTGTGATGAATGAGAGAAAAAAGCCAAACAAACCCCCAAAGATGCACCACGCACACACATTGCCTTTCATTTTCCAAACTGTCCAAAATGTGTCTTTTTTTTTTNGGGCAGAGCACAAATACCGCTGGAAATACAACAAACAAAAAGGATTCAAAATCACCCTCATAAAAAGAATAAAAATTACACGTTGCAGTAGTTACTGCCATGGTAAAACACCCTTTCAGAGCTATAAAAACCTGTGAGAGTGTCCAGGTTTGGTGTACAGGGCTCAAATTGGATTATCAGATGAAAGAACACTCTTTACTTGCTGCTAACTGCTCTGTACCTCCTCAAAACACAAATTTTGGAAAGATCAGATGGTTTAAATTTGCTTTGTTTCTTTAAATCGAATTTCATGATCCATTTTAACATAGAACTTACACAACATTTGGGTTGGAAAAAGCCTCCAAGATCAGCGAGTCCAACCTTTACCATCAACAGACAGAAGTGCTTTAATCTGTGGGATATGAACAACGAGATAATGCAAAAAGATAAACATCTTATTGCACATATTTATTTTTGAATAGCAACTGCAGGTAGTGGTTTAATCTTTCTATACCTTGTATGCACCATCCTGAAAAGAAAAAAACAACAAAAAAACCCCAAAAATTTGCATTAATGTAAGAATCATGACACAAACACATGATGGGTGTAGTGTGGAGCTGTTGACATGTGTCTCAGATCATGGATACAATAATTTCTCCCTTCCCTCCCTCTTTCCCTGTATTTTTAAGATAATTTCTGCCCTGGCCTTCCAGGCAATGCTGAATCCCACCCAGAAGCCCTGTGAATGTGTTCTTTGAAAAGCTGAGTTTTTTTCCCTGGTTAATGTTACAAATAATTTGGATGATAACCAAACACAAACCCCCAGGAGATGGCCTGGCAAGAGTGGGTTCTTTTACAGAATATTGCTCCAAAGTGCAGGAGCCCAGATTGATTTCAGCTAAGCCTGGACTAATGAAATGATCTGCATCAAAATTCCTGTGTGCTGTATAGGACAGGGTTATTGACCTGAAAATGAAATTCTCAGGGAATGTTACAGCTCAGCTACACATTGCACAGCTCCACACAAATTCATTTACTCATCAATTTTTGTTTCCTCAAAATCAAATGTATACAAAATTCACCAAAATTTCTTCTAAGAAGGAAAATTTCTCACGTATTGAAATTCTCCATATTGCAGGAAGGAATGTAATTGTCAACAATACTGATGTAAGGAAAATTCTGAAATCATTTCAGCTTTGGGACTGGGTCTGCAGGACTATCATCTTCTAATTTGATGATTCTGGAGAGTAAAGTGATATTTTACCTTAAGACTGATGTGGGTATTTGTGAGTGAGGTATTTTCTAAACAGGTCAAAGTAAAAACCCATATTTTGCACAAAACGAAACTGCAACCACCCAGGTGGAAAAGAATCTCACTGAGGGGTGAAGCTGAGTAATTCTTACCAAAAAAAAAATCAAAAAATCTACAAACAGTGTGATCTCTCCAAGAAATCCTAAAAAAATGGAGTAATAAGTTTCTTCCAAACATCTCTGATCAAAATGAACTGAAAATCTGCTCTGTCAAACAGGGAGTGAACAGTGGAAGCAATTTCCCCATCAGTGATCACTCAGTGCTTTGGAGCACATCTGAAACCTGGAATTTTTATTAATTATGGTAAAAGAGTAAAGGGGAATAAAGCAAATGCTTTCTTTTCTCCTTTAATGACCCTTCAGCAGATGCAAAAAGATACTAAAGCTTTGTGGGAGAAAGAGGAATAAATGACTTTAATTAAATTTATTCAGTCACAAGCACAAAATTATCTCAGTATCCAATTTCTCACAGCCAATTCAACAGCCTGGAACTGAGGACAAGCTAAAACATTTACTCACCCTCTTCTAATTTTCTGTGTGTTTAACAACCTTTCAGACAAGGTCTCCCCACATTTACACAGCAGCCACCTGGATCTGCTTTCCACAAGTGGGAACTTGTTGGAATTTTTACCAGTGAGCAACGTCATGGCCTGAAAGGAGCTGGAAAACTTCCTCAAAAAATCCTAAAACTCCATGGAGGTCTTGTCCTGCATCTCTTGAGTAACCTCTGCTATCAAAATATCCACAAAACCTTCCATAAAAATCAACATTCTTTGCACAGAGACAACAGCATAACCACATCTGTCAGCATTTGGCTCAAACAGCACCCGATAGAAATGAAAAATGAACATTGGAACCTCGCTGACACCACCAGCCTGGCAGCTCCTGAGAAATGCACAGCAAATTAAGGGTGAGATCAAGCCAAATAATGCTTCCAAAGAGAAATGAATCAGTGAAAAATTCCACAGGAGGAAGAAAAATAGAGAGACGCTTTTTTTGTAAGAGTGAGCAACTGAGGGAAGTTTTGATAGTAATTTCTGCAGCAAGAAATGCTGGGTCATGTTAGGAGAGCCCACTAAAGAAGAAACTGCACCATGAAACAGCAAAGGTGCTTTTCTAAAACAAAATTATCTGCAAGAAGAGGATGAGGACAATTTCCAAGAAAAATACCATGAGATCTACTATTGAAAAATAAGCAAATTCTGTTTAGGCATCCCTGCCACATTATTCCATGATATTCAGCAAAAATGATAGCAGCAGTGTTTTGCTTTACACAAAATGTTGGGTTGTTGCTGGTTTATTGTGAGAGTTTGAAGGATTTTTGTTTTTCAGTTCCTAGTAGATCTGACTTCTTGCTCTCCTTGCACATAAAGAGATTGGTTTCCTGAAAAGTCCTCAGAAAGCAGGCTAATTGAAAAGAGCTTGCATAAATCCAAGGAAAACTACAGGCAATTACAGAAAATTGCAGCTGGTCATTCAGTCCATAACAAAAATAGATATTAAAGCAGTCAGCCCAAGCCATTATTATCCCTCTTATTGAAATATCCTGCAGCAAAGTCTGGGAAATAAAATCACGTGGAGATTTCCCTGCTGCTGCCAGCACTTTGTGATGCCATCTACACACCAAGGGTTGTGAGGAAAGGTTGAACTTTGAAAGTGTTATTGCTGCCTCCACACAAACAGAACCAACCCCTGAACCCAAAGACACCTCTTTTCCTCCTAAAGGCAGTATTTTAAGTCACAAATCCAACCATGGGACAAACCCCATAAGAGCTTCCACCACTCAGGCTGGCCCACAAAATCAAATTCAGCATGAAGTGGGGGCTCATGCAGAACTTGATAAAATATTCATAATCCTCTGCTTGCCAACTTCCAACAAGTCACTTGGAAAAGTTCTCCCTTCCCTGTGCCCAAAGAGGAATAAACCCCCCCAAAACACCAAACCAAGACCAAAATAACCCCCAGCTTTTATTAAAGCAGCACTAATGATGTTTTTTCCACATTAGTCTGGTGATCAGGAGGCAGCAGCCACACGAGAATGTAACGGAAGCAAAGAGAGCTGTGCACAAAAAAAAGATTAAGGAGAGTGACTAAAACCCCTGAGCTGTGCAATTAAAACGTTGACAGAGCCCTAAATCCCAGCAGCACCTTTCTCCTTTCCCATATCGCTCTTTCTCAACAGAAAACGTTTCATGGAATCATCAAAGAGATTTTGGTGCTAAGACTTCAGCTGTCATTTTAGCAGTTAAGCCTTTTCAATTTACTTCATGGTGTCAGTGATATTCCAACAGAAACATGAAATGCAATAAATGCTGAGTGTAATCTCATCACTAAATAGACAAACTAATCCTTGCTCCTTTTTTATTTGGTTTACTGCCAAATAAAAAACATGTACAAAGAGTACGAGTGAATTAAAGAATCTGAAAGATTCCCATTGAAGTTAGCACTGAAATTCCAGATATCACCTCTCCATCTAAGAAAAAATAATTTTCAGCATCAAGAATTGATTTTAAAAGTGTGAGAATCCTTCTCTTTTAGCCAGTCAGCTTTAAAACTGTCATTTTATGACATTGACATGTTTCTGTTATCAAAAAGGCAGAAGAATGTTACTGTTATGTACAACAAATATACTTCATGTTGGCAAATATACAACAAATATATTTAATATTCACACCTCTCTTTCAGGTTTAGCTTCTTCAATGCAGATTCTGCTACAAAGACAGTCAGGGACTATAGAAAAACTGTAGGAAACCTTTTACTAATAATTCTAAGTCTGGCTCATTGAGGAACTCCTAAGTTCTTCATACTAAAACCTCCTGGCTGATCCTGAATGATTTTCAGTAACTGGTGCTAAAATCCAGAACAGTCATATCTGCCTTCCTTCAAATATTTTTTTTTTGTCAAATACACATCAGCCCAGTAAAGCCAGGCTTTCTAAAGCAGAGCAGTTCAGCCTCAGATTGCTCCTCATTTCATTGCAACTTCCCAAGTTTTATTCTAAACTTTATGGAATAAGCTCTGTGTCCTACCAGAGAAACTGCAATTACTGTAGGTAATTTACCTGTAAATTTAACTGTAAAATTCACCAGCACCCAAAGCT
The DNA here is from genome assembly GCA_009741485.1 of Malurus cyaneus samueli. Classification (NCBI taxonomy): domain Eukaryota; kingdom Metazoa; phylum Chordata; class Aves; order Passeriformes; family Maluridae; genus Malurus; species Malurus cyaneus. Next base: position 561,692 of record VKON01000103.1, read on the forward strand.
TTCAGCAGCTTTTGTGGGAGCTGAGTGAGACTGAGGAGCAGTGAACACTTACAAACTCCACAATAGTATTTATAGAGTAAAAAATGGTCCTGGTTTCAGCCAGGGTATATACAGGATAAAGAGGAGCAGATTTAATATGGAATTGTTGGGGAGCAGAGCACACAAAGGAAATTTCTCAGTGGTATCTGATCTGCTCAGGAAGATGCTGCTGAACACATTTGCAGAATCCCACTTTGGAGCACACACAGCAATTGATGTTTGCAGAGATTCCTCTTCCAGAGAAGTATTTTACAAACCCTGCAAGAGAGTTCGGGGTTTCAGCTTTTTGGACAACAATCTTAGCACAAACTTGCAAAAATGACAATCGCCTCCAATTAGAGATACAGAAATCATGGTGATTTTTCCAAATTATAGAAGACTTTTGCTGTCCACTGATCTTTCAAGACTAAAATCCACCATTTATTGTATTATTCCCAAGAGGGATCATTCTTGGCACAGGACCATGCTAGAGTGGAAATTTCCTGACATACTGAATTGTATGAACACAATTTGTCATTGAGCAATAATTCTTTGCATGTAAATATCTGGATGGGCTCCAATCAAAACCGTGTAAAACGCTGAACTACAAATATTTTAATCTTGCAGACTGATGTGGAATGTTTGACTCCTGGCCTGAGCTCCCTCACCAGCATTGCTGGTTTTTGCCTCTTACTGTGTCACATTCATCATTGCTGCTGCAAAGAGAGGAAAAAAAAACCCTCAGAAGTCTTTATTAAGATCTGCTTATATCTAAAAGGAATAAAACAAAACCAACCACCACCAAAAAAAAAATCCAAACTAAAAATACTGCTGCAAGTTTTCATGGCCATAGCACGAAATAAATGGCAAATTTATCCCAGCAGTGTCTCCAGCTGAGCATGTGTTTTCAGTCTGAATTTTGATCATTTCCTTTCTCTCTACAGCTGTAAAACAATACTTTCTAATCAGAAGATGGTGGCAGACAAGAGATTCTATTTTTAAGACACTCTGGGAAAGTGAATTGGCTCAATCATGCACAAGGAGTGCCAGTGGTGCAATTCCAAACGACAGATTCAGTGTCAAAGTGTAAAAATGCTCACAACAACTGGCTGAGAATCTGCTTCATACCATGAGCTCAACTTTTTCCATCTTTTTTAGCTGCTGGAGCATCAGTCATGACAACCTATTATTTAGAAAATGTTAAACTTAAAACATTCAAAACTCCATATGTGTGGGAACATCATCAAGAAAAAAAAATTGGATAATATAGAATTACAGCACCAATTGCTTTATTTACCTCTGGATCTTCCCTGTAAGATCCTTCATATGAAACCACAACACAGTTGGCTTCATCCAAAGGCCTGAAAATTAATTCACTTTCTTATATCACTTAAACACTTACATTTTTCATCCAGAAGTTAAAGATCAGCTTCCTTAATATTCATAGGAATGGACATTTACAGTATTCATTACTGAGAGGATGAACATTTATTACAACTGCTTTTTAAAAATATGTGGGATAATAAATAAATAAAAATATATTTAAATTGTGGGAACTTTTTCTCTCTCGTGTCCATCCCATCATCTCATGTGGGAGCCCAAACCCTTCCTAAGAAGAAAGCAAATAAAATCCCCCCAGTTCTCTTGCCTGAAATGAGAATTTCCTGGGATAAAAGCTGGGGACTTTCTGGAGGGCTGTGTTTGTTGTCTTCTGTGCTTGTTTATTTTATTTTTTTTTTTTATTTTTATTTTTCAAACCTATCAGTAGTTATTTAGTCTAAGCTCTAAATTGCTTTCTTCACTTCACCTCCCTCTCCTCCCCATTTTAGTTTGCCTCTAGAGGCAACAAGCCAAAAAAGAATGATGGTTAACTGTGCAACAGTGTCATGCCATAACATGCTTTTCTGTAATTTACTGTTGAACCAGCAGTCCTGTAGCCTGTATTTTTAAATCAGCCTTTCCTCTGCCAAACAAAACAAAAAAAAAAAAAGGGGGAAGAAGAAAGAAGAATTGTTACGTTTAATTCTTTTTTTTCATTGTAAAATTTGAACTGGTTTTAATATCTGCTCAGGAATTTTATCAGATTTTTATAGGAAAAAAGATGCGTCTAAATACTTCCCTTACATAATCATATAGGCCAAAATTTGAAAAAATACTTCACTCCTATTTTCAAGGGAACAGTCAAAGGGTCAATAAAAAAAAAGAAATTCTAACTTCCTTGTCATTTTATCTTAAAAGACAGAACTATTCTGAACTCAATGGGAATCTGAGCAGCAACTCCATGTTATTATAGACAGATTCAGAATTAAATACTTCCCAATTCCATCTGCCATCATAATCTCCATGAATTCACATTTCTTGCATTAAAAGAAACAATTTTAATTGTTTAATAAATGATTTTCCTGTAGGGGAATGTAACATCTTTCACGTGGAAATTTCAATATTTTGTTTGAAGATGGATCATTGAAGAGAGGACACTCTTCCATGGTTTTGTGCCATTTAGTTTTACCCATTTAGTTCAAATTAATTCCCAGACTCCTTTCAGGACATTGAGCAGCCTGTCCAGGCAAAGGGAAAGCAAAGCAAAGTTTTTTCCTCCACTGCAGGAAAGATCTCCAGTTTGGAAATCTCCCACACTGACAAAATGTGTCTGATAATTGAATTAAGGGTCCTGCTGCCAGCTGATGGCATCTGTCCCTCTCAGGGAGGTGACAGCAAGAATTGGCCACGCAGCTCAGAGGGAAAGACCTGATTCTGCTAAAATGTCAATGCAATAAAGTCCTCAAGATACCAGAAATTTATAACCCCCCCCGCCAAGGTTTATATATTAAGATTACTTTAACTGGCCCTTATTAGTCATAAACTTAATGAGTGACAGAATTCAAATTAAAAACCAAGAAAGCTTGATATTCTGCAGAAAACCCAAAAAACCCAACCAAAACACACATATTTTAGCTCCTTACTCTTCTCATAGGCAGCTGTCATCTCTGTTTAATCACTGAGAGTCACCCCAAGACAAGGAAATGCCTCTCTTCTAAAAACTGTATTTGCAAACAAAACAAAGGAAGATAAAACAAGGTTTCAGATTGTTTTAATACACAAAAACCTGGCAAGATACAGATTTTTTATAGGACAGCAGCTATTTGAACTGTCCTCTCCTTTCTGATTAATTTGAAACAAATACAAGGAAGAATCAGACTTTATGCCAAGCAAGGATAAAACTGCTTGCAGCTTGCTTCTCAAAAATCATTTTGCTTGGAGCCCTGAGCACAAAGCTTCTGTTGGGGTTCTGGGCATCACGTCATGATTTCACAGTGATGTCAGTGCCTTCACAAGTGCTCATTAAGCAGCTTTTATCAATGGATTAAGGAACAGCTCAGCTGCCAAGAGAAGCAAAATGAATTTGAGATCAAAGCATATAAACAACAGATATAACAGGTGAGTGAGTAATGTCTGTCAGCATCTCATTCTGTGACACAGAGGGGTAAATATGGAAAAAACAACGGGGCAGAGATCAGGCACTTCCTACCCCCTTTTTTATTTTATTTTTTTTTAGTAGGCACAAAAGACATTTCAAAATGGGAGTTTTCTATGAGTAGATATATTCAAACACCAAGATTTTCCCCACAAAGACCATCCAGACAATAGCTTTGGTAATTATTAATTGCACCTTTCATGTGGAAGTGAATTCTGAAAACTAAACAGCAATTTAAATGTAAAAATGAAGAATTCCACTCTAGATAAGATCTAACTAGAGGGGGACTGGTTGACTTCTTACTATAATTTTTTCCTGTTTAACAAAGCCAGCCAAACCCTCTTAAGTGCTCCCACTGCTGCTTTTTATAAAAATAAACCAGTCTGTTATCAGCATAGCAATGCTCCCAAGACAAATTACACCACAAATCATCTTCTGCCAGGAAAACTTCCTGCTGCAGACACACCATGAATCAGAGCAGGAATTGTACCCAATTTGTGAGGATTTCATGTGAGGTAACCAATGCAGAGCAGCTCTGGCTGTGTTAGCACAAAACCAGAAACATCTGGAGCTCTGTCCCAGATATTTCTATTTCTATTTCTATTTCTATTTCTATTTCTATTTCTATTTATTTCTATTTCTATTTCTATTTCTATTTCTATTTCTATTTCTATNCTATTTCTATTTCTATTTCTATTTCTATTTCTATTTCTATTTCTATTTCTATTTCTATTTCTATTTCTATTTCTATTTCTATTTCTATTTCTATTGTCAGTGTGGAAACTTATCCTCCTGTATGGGATATTCACTTGGAACCACTTTGCAGAAAGAGGTGGGAGCAAGGAAATTAAATTAATAGGGTTTAAAATCCTGATATGAAATGGGTCTCACATACACAGAAGGATCGGGGGAATAAATGAAAAGGAAAAAAGAAAAACTTGTCTCTTTTATATCTTGTTAAGAATTATTTACTTCCACAAATAAATATTTTCTAATATAAGCAACTGAGTTATTTGTGGTTTGGGGTATTTCTTTTTTTGTTTTGTTTGTTTGTTTTTTATTCTCAGTAACTTTGAATTGGAATAATATTTAGCACACACCTTCTGAAAATTCACAGATTTCTTGAAGAATGTCCAAGGAAATCAAGGAGATTTCATTTTGTTCACTGAGTGATTTCAAACTGTAAAAGAAATACATTTTCCCCAAAGTAGGTCTGCTCTCTAGCATTGAGAAAGATGTAATCACTCAAGTCCTTCAATTCCAATCAAGAAACAAATCCCAAAGAATGCAGAAATCCCAGAACAGACACTGTGAGAGCTGAGAACACACACTGACTGCTCAGCACAGCTCCCAAGCACCCCAAGAATCCTCATTTTCTGCTGCTGGCAGAATGCACAGCTCTGTTTCTGCCTGGCTGTTGTAACTTGCTCTGCAATTCCGTGCCAAAAGCAGAAACGTGGTCATGACATTGAATAGGTAATTAGTAACTATTAGAGCAGGATCCAAAGCAGGGCGTGCTCGAGGTGTGAGCATCTGTCTGAGCCACCTGGAGGGATTTGGCTTCCAAACAAAGCCAAAAAGAGATGCTGGTGCCTCTGGAAAAGTTTGTGTAAATCGCTGGGGTGACCTATCAAAGAGTGAAACCAGCCTGAATTTCATGTTAGGTCCTATCACACCAAAAATGCCAAGTTGGAGAAAAATTTTATGGCTTTACTGGCCCTTAAGAAAAATAAAAAAACACTAACAAGGCCACACATAACAAAATATAACACCAATGTGGATGGAGCTTTGAGGAAAATGGGCTTAGCAGCCTCTTTTGGTATTTTTAAATGTCAGATATTTGAGAATTCTGTAGAATTCTCCAGTTCCAGTCGATGTGAGAGGAGTGGGAGAAGTGGTATTTGTGTGTCCCATAAAATACACAAAGCTTTGCTTCCCCAGGCACGGAGCCATCAGCTTTTTTTCACTCCTTGCTAAGAGCAGAAGCAGCAATTCCACCTTATTATTCCTCCTCAAAAGCAGTGGGATTTTCTTTGCTTCTCCCCAGCTCAAGCAGGGAAGAGGGAGAGATGACAAACTTTTGTGACCATAACTCAACATTCATTAGAAGTGATAATTGTCACGTTCCAAGAGAATCAGCAGAGGATTGGGAATTGAGGAATTTCACCATTGGTAAAGTCTTGTACCAAACATGACCAGAAAAGAAATTTCCAGCTCTTGTTCCTCCTGGAGAATCTTTCTGTGCATGAGGTAACTTTGGGGACACAATATTGCTCGAGGAGTAATAACAAATCAAAATAAATTTATTGTTTCAATCAGATGAAGGCAAACCCAGAGAGCCCTTGGAGTCTGAACCTTTCCCCTTCCATAAATGCCAATTATAAATCACACAGTTTGTGTTTATCCACAGCACATCACTGCATTTTAGAATAGATCAAGTAAACCAGCAAGCCAGGCCTTCCCAGTTATAAACAACACTGGCTGACCCTAAAAGCTGCCAGAGGATCACAGTCAGCTCTGCTGTTAAAAGGATGAGCAGAATATCAACAAGATCCCCTTTCCCACGTGAAGCTCACCGTAGTTTAAAGTTTGAAAGATGCAATTGAATTTTTCTACCAGGCCGTTAATTATTTTAATTCATAGGCAGCTTTTCATCACAGCATGTTTTACACAGATATACAGCTTTTTTTTCTTTCTTTTTCCCTCCAGAAGATGACAAAATTGTTCAGATTACACAATGTAAGAAGTCACTAGGCCAGACAGCTCAAGCCCATTTCCCTGGGCTGCACAAAACACCAGCATCAGACCATGAGTCCTATTTCTGTTTCCTGCCCTCTCTGCAAGGTTTGCTGCCTGCAATATTAATAAGAAATGCCAGTTACAAAAGTCATTCTCCTCTTTGGCAGATGGCAGATGTACAGGGTTCCTCTCTAACAGCTGTGATGCAAACAGGAGCTCTATTTGAAACATCTTCAATGTTGCTCCAAATGGGTATTATACTCCTCCAGTACTCCATAAATATTTGGGAAAACCTCCTTGATTTGTGAGCAGAGTGGCAGGTAAATAATGCCATGTGTCAATAGTCTGTTGTGTAAGGCTCAGGGGCATTTTCCAAAGCCAGGGGAGCTGGGATCCCACATGGCACAGCCTTTGTAAGACACAAAAGCTTCTGTCAAATCACATTGATCCTACAAACCGCTGCAGATAAACTCCAACCTCCAGCACTATTGCAAACCTGTGAGAAAAAGAAACCATCCTCCTGTTTCTCCCTAACTGCTCTCAGGAAATGGAGCGATGCCCTCTGCTAGAACAAGAACTCGCTGCCAATTCAGCTAACAGTCAGAAACTCTCCCCGTGCATTAGGAGTGTAATTCCAGTTTTTATTTTATTTCCCATGCTGAGGAGCCGTGACGCACAGAACACAAATGCTTCAGCACACACAGAGGATAACATGCTTAGGCAGTGACAAGTAACATCACGAAGAACAGGCTCTCCTCCTTTTCATGTGGCTCGGAGTAAAGCCCAGCAGATTTTCCCTCTCCTTCAGCAGCAAAATGCCTTTTTACCTGTGCTGCCCACACATTTAAGGAGTGGAATCAGCAGCAGTGAAGGGATTCAGGAGATTTAAGGCCCCGGTGGCTTTGATTCATGCTGTGTATAAAATTCCAGCCACTATGGGATTGCTGTGCCCTGCTCTGCCTTTCCCCTGCCCTCTCCTTCTGGGAGGTTCTTCCCACCCCTATTCCTTTTCTGTCAGGCAGCTTTTAAAATGGAAAAAATGTCATTCCTACTTAAACAAATAAGACTAAAAAATGGAAATGCAGTCAGATAAGTGTATCTATGGAAGTAATACATTCCTACCATAAACTCCTGCTCTCTGTGCAGATAATCTCCTCTATTTACCTGGCTGCTTTGTCTCGTGTATCATTAACAGAACTGTTAATTAGTGTCTGCAAGCAGTGTGAAGCAACTTTTGTGACGGGTACCTACATCCTGTCTGATGTGTCCTTACTGCTGCAGGTTGACTCTGAGCAACCAGAACAAGTTTGCAGAGCTGTAGATAAAGAACTTTTATGTAAAAATTGTAATCTGAGGTCGACACCCTGCATTGACAGAGGGCCTTTTAAAAAAGTCACTTTTTTAAACAGAATCTAGCCTACCACAAAAATCAAAATGGAAAGGAAGGGTTCACTGGGAACTTCTCCCAGAACAAGACCATGAGTCACACAAGCACTGAACGAAGTTTTTGCACACAAGAAAACCACAACACATCAGTGGTCTGCTCCTTCTGCTGCATGTCCAACACAACAATAATTATACCTAAGAGCACAAAATGAGGTTTGGTTTTTTTTGCAGGTGTTCATGGAACTATTTTATTTGCTATCTCTTCTGGAGTATTTTGAACAGAATGTAAACCTGTGAGCAGAATTATTAATTTTACCTGAAGGTTTAGAGGCACACACAGCAGTTTTAGTGATTACATGGGCTTTTTCAGAATGTCAAGAATGCAAAGCAACACCTATCCTGTAATTGATTCATGTCTTGGAAAACATTTACAGACTATAAACTATATGACATTTGGAAGTGATTAAACACCAGAGGAGATGTGCCCTTCTCAAAGATGTGTGACTGTAAATCACACCTTAATTGCTTTCCTGTGTCCAACACACAGAGTCACACATGGAAAGTGCTTTTATAAAAACACAATGTACAAAAGCTCCTATACACACTGGAAAATTACTGATTGTTGGCTGAGATGAAAGACAGTCCACTCATACTGATGTTCCATGAACTGCCCAAAATCAGTGTTCCATATTGGTTTCAAATTTCTCACCTTTCAATTCAATAATTTGGGTCATAAGTCAATGTGATCTATGAAAGCAGGAAAAGAAATGGGGCAGCTGGCTATGGCATATTGACCAGAAATTATTGAAATGGGGAAGAATAAAGTAGATTGGTGGGCAGTGGAGGAGGAGCCAGTAGCAAGAATATCTTCCTGATGGTAGGAAGACAAATGGACATGGAGAGAGATGAAAAAATGCTAATTATTGCATGTTCCAGGCCTGAATCATCAAAGGTGACCAGAAATACTTCAGGGTAGGACAACAGTACCAATTGCAGGCATGTTCCACAAACAATTTCAAATGAATACAAATTGAAGCATTTCCTCCAAGCAATATGTACATTCATAAACAGGCATGTGTCTACAGAGTTTCTTTGTTTCTCTACAGCACAGTTCAAAAATTCGCTTTGCTGGCATGCAAAAAGTTTGTGTTTCAACATGTAGAATTCCAACTTTCAGAAAAAAACAAATTTATGATTAAACTGAAAATACATGCAAAGATATATATCTCTATTAAACCAACTATGCTTATATTAGAAAGAGTAACCTTAAAAAAAGTTAATTAAAGTGCTGATTTGTAAGGCATTTCCCCCAGATTAGTCAATAGGAATGAAAAATATCCAATGTAGTAGTTCCTATTCACTTACATTTCTGATAGCATTGAACAGAAAGGGAATAGCTGCTCACTACATCAAACTTCATTTTTTTGAAGGACACTTGGAACTACTTTGCAGCCCAAAGAAAGGACAGTTATCAAGGGCTAAAAGACAAAAAGAGTGGAGCTTTACCCTTTCTCTAAACTTCTTAGATGTCAAATGTTAATAAAAACGAGGATATCTATATTGTCAAGATATCTATATTGAGGATATCTATATTGTCATCTTCTATTCCCCTTTCCAAAACAATTATTTTTTCTTTATATGCAGTCCTAAAGCACTGTTTCTTTCAAGGGACAACATTTTCTGGTGGCTTCTGTTTAACTCTTATTTCACCCAATACTTAGTAACCTCTGCATAAAGTGCATTACATATATTGAGCACAGCAGCTTTACAAATATTCAAAGAATAGATTAAAAACTTAGTGAGCTTTATAACCAGGCTTTTTTTTAAAAAGCAGATTAGACAGAAAACCTCTCACCAGGGAACCCAGAAGAGGCCATGTGGTGTTTCCACACCCAGTCAATTAAAGGATTACCACCATTAGAAACCAAGTCTTTCCTTGGGACTGTAGGTTTAAGCACATTATGTGAAATTGGTAGGGATCATCTTTGCTTGTAAAATGCCAGTAGGCTTAGTGGCAGCAAATTTTGAGCCAGGCATCTTGTTTGGAGACCAGCACAAAAACTCTGAGTGGCTTCTGTAATAAAACAAAACAGATCTTACACCAGCTTCTACTAGTGCAGAAATGTAATTCCTGCATTTTGGAGTTGTCTTTTGATAGGGTCATTTATCAGCAAACCCCTTCCATTTTCTCTTCAATGACGAAGAACTTGTGTCCAAACTGAAAAATAAATCTCATTTGTCGTGCCGAAGGCAACTGTTCCTAAAAAACCAGGATTTATTTGGCTATCAAAACTATGTGCACACAGCACAAAATACGAGGTGTCTTGCAGTTTTTAATTTACATAGATCCAATATTGACATTAATTAAATGCCAGCAAAGTGCCCACTGTTTTTATATTATGGAATGCTGTAAGTGCTTTGGTAGTTAGAGGTTAAAAGTCTACCAGGGGTGTTAAAAGGAAAACAAATAATGTGTGTTTTACACAGTGTAATTGAAGACCTGCATAGCTGTTACCATCACTGAGGAATGGAAAAAGGCAGAAAATAGGGAAATACATTAGGACAGGCTTTTATATAGAAAGATGTAAAAGGTTAAATAACAGAGATAGATGCACATCCACACTTCAGGCCCTGACCCTAACGACACCAACCCAACCCATAACAGCATTTTGGACTCAGTTTGACTACTGTGGCTCACAGATTGGCCAGCCACAAACCCAAATTGCTGTGAAAGATGGTGCAATTTCTGTCTACAGACACCTCTGCATTATGTACTGTTTTAGGGCTCTCACAAGCTCAATTTACTTAAGCAGTGTTGCAAAAGGTAGCAGGTATGGTTGACATTTGGCCTCTAACTGCCAAGCATCCATTATTTCCTCACAAAGGTCAGAACTGAGGCTTTATACCTAAAAAAAGCTTCAAGCAAAACATTTTTTTTAGGGGGAAAGCTTCAGAGACTGGTTCTACAAGCTTTATCTGAATGAATCCTGCACTGGCTCTGGATTTCACTTCAGCAGAGACAGTGAGCAATGGGTTGTCCTAAGGATGCTCCCATGGTATCAAAAAGGGAAGAGCAAAGCAAAACAGAATAAAATATTCTATTCTAAAATACAGAGAGACACTTAGGCCAAAGCAATGAAGATGCAAGCATTGCCATGAACATCCCTCTCTCTCTGTTAAATGTGCTTCAGCAGCCTCAGGGGAGCAAATACACCTCCCACAATATCCCTTCAAGCATTTCCAGAAACAAGGGGGAATGCAATGTCAATATCTAGAAAGAAAGAAGGTGTTTATAACTTTAATGTTTAACTATGAGCATTGTTTCCACCACTTTTATCCATTTTGCTCATGTTCCTGGCAAAATGCAATCTAAAATCATTTCTAATTTCTCTACTCCAACCCCACAAAGTCCATACCTACTTTATCTGAAAAATCAGCTTATCATTAGATCTGTGGCAAATTCCCTCACAGATGGTCTTTCTTTATCTTTTCAATGCCTTAATTGGATCTTTATTTTGTGGTGATCAAGCTTAATAAAGGTCCATTTCACAAGACATCCTTCTCAGTTATCACATTGTCTACAAATTTTGCTATCAATTCCAAATATTCTTGCTGGAACATTTCTTCAAATAGGCTCAATTTATATCCAAACACTTTCTAATGCAGTTCTGCATACTCTCAGAATACATAAAAACCTTTCCAGACTATTAACAGACTGCATTTGTTAATAATTAAACACATGGGAGTGTTTATAGAAACACCATTTTCATTGTCATGCTTTCCTTAATTTCTGCTTTTCATATTAATTCTTCATCCAATACTTATCTGCACTTTTAAATTTCAAATAGCATTTTCTCTAGGCCTTTTCCCATGTGCTTCTAACAAAAATACTGCTGTTTTCTGGAAAAATATAATCTCCTTCATGATCCTTAGGTGGACATATCTTCCTCCTCCCAGTGTACAATGAGGATAAAAAAAATCTTCCCCAGCAATCCAGGGCTCCAAACTATTCCTTCCAGAAGCCTCCCATATTATCACTTCCAAAGCTGTGTAACATTCCCAATTCTAATAGGATTAACATGGTATCAACTGTAACATGAACTAATGAACATGAAGAGCCCAAAGCCCCTGGGATGGGTAAGTAGATAATCAGGGAAGTTTCCCTTCCACTTGCTCACCCAAATATTTTGCCTCTTACCAAACTGGGGGTTTCACAGGCAAGCAGAAATTGAGGAGAACGACCTAGAAATTAGTGAAATGTGAAAATTATATAAAAACTGTACAGGTTGATTATACTTCTTTGGAAATACTACTAGTTGACTATCATCAGACACTTCTAGATCCCTGGAAATAAAACCCTAATTCTCTTTCTCAGATGATATTTATGCCAGAATCCTCAACAGAGCTTCAGTATTGTTCCATTGAACATTGCAATGCCTAATTTTAAATGTCCTGCTACGAAATGGAAATCAGCCCTCAGAGACATTGCCATTAGATGGACTGATACAGATGAGACATCCATTGCAGCACTCTCCGGGTAATTTTTTGTATATGATATTGTAATGAATAAGTTTTACTTCAGGCTTTACAGAGTATTTAACAAGAGCCATGTTGTCTTTAGTACTGGTTGAATTCAGTGCCTTTGGTAGCAGTTCTCACATGATTTATAAAGCATTATGTCAGGTTAGCACTCATTATATACTCAAACTGCAGCGGAATTGAGAGGTCTCAATTAAGAAGGAATGAAAGAGCACTCAGGATTTTCAGTTAATACCACACATTAAGTACCATAGGGGGAAATTTAAAGCTGCTTGCTTAAAAGGAGACATTTCAAAGGGCAATAAAGATTGGCACTGCAGATGCCATATAGTCAGCAGTGCAAGCAAATAAGAGATGGCAAGGTGGGGACTAGAAAGGTAAAGAAAATAATCCCACAGTACAAGAGAGGGAACAATGGAAAAGCAGCAGAACAAGACTAAAAATACTTTAGAAGATACCCATGTTGCAAGCCTGTATTTGTTGAGACTAGAAAGAAGATGACCGGAGTTGTCAGGACATGAAATGATAAAGGGCCTGAGTGAGAGTTGTGGTCATGTGAGTGGAAAACAGACTGAATCAGACCCAGATGAGCAGGAAGGAGAAAATGTACCCCGTCAGCAAGAGCAGAAAGAAAAAGAAAAATGAAAAGACACTGAAGTCTGGTGTGGAGTAAGGTGTATGATCATGTATATACTGCCCTGATATCTTGGCAGTGTCCTCTGCTCAGAATTTTGAACAAAAATCAAATCAAAATTCCAACCTGCCAAACAGGCTGTTATGTTATTCCCAATGTTATGACATTGGGAATTTAGAAGTCCCAGCATAAAACGGAGCCACTGGCAGTAGCTGCCACCACTAAGACACTTTGGTGTTTTACTGGTGTTTTAAGCTATTTTTTTTATTTCATTATGAAGCACAATAGAATTGCCATCATGTTGAACACACAAAATCCCCAGCTCTTTAATGGAATCCTAAGGGACAGGCTTTTAAGGACTGCAACATTTTCCAGTAGCTGACAGGAACAAGTGTGTAAAGTGAGAAGCGGCTCTGATACAATTCAGATACACTCTATGAGGACAGGCATTTAATTTAATCTGCAGACAATTACTGCTAAAGCTGCTTTGTGCATTGGCTTTAATTCCTGGGCTGTGAAGTCATGCAATGGTGCTCATCAGAGCAGAAAGGTGAGCAGCACCCCGTTCAGTGAAAGCACAGAGCCATTTTCCATAAGCTGCTAAAGCGGGGCCTGTGTCCCCAACAAAGGACAATGATTCCAGCCACATTCCCTCCCAACAAACCCCAACCACCAGCTGCAAAGTAACCCCACACAAACAATGGTTAAGCCTCTGACTTGTGGCTTGAAGCAGTTTCTTTGTCACACTTTGTGTGAGGACATAATTAGCTGTTTGCCAGAGAATTTCTTGGCGCAGCCCATAGCCCAACACTTTTCAAACCAGCAAGGACTGCTACCCATTGGGAAAAGGGGTCCAAAACATTTTATTGTCAGAAGCCATTAAATGAAAGGCATAATTAATTGAAGAGAAAGTGTTGCTTCAAGGTATTGGGAACCCACTGGATATGTGCCATTCCTGGGATGCTCATGAGGAAGTTCTATAGAAAAGGAAGTAGAAATATTAGCTATTTATATACCCATAACACACCATTTATCAAGGTTGCTCTAAGCCTGCTGGGACTGTTCACCTGCCCAGCAAAACTGCCCAGAGAATTCACCTCAAACCCACTAGTACTGGGGAAATAAGACCACACCAGAAACTGCAGATAGCACCAGTCTTTAGAATCACATACTCAGTAATCACAGTTGCAATACAGTCTCCCTGCTCTGCTCATGAAACACAGAAAGCTCATCAAGATGTCCCAGCTGCAAAACCACAATGGATATTGAAGCATGAGGTTTTCAAGTTGTATAATTCACAGCTGACAGTGACACTGTGGTGAAACCCAGTGGGCTGATTCAATAGTCAAGGAAGATTTTAGACCTTGTATTCCAAATGTTTAGTATCACAGCTAAACATTGTAGGGAGCAACCTGAGAAAGTCATACAACTTCAATAACTTCACAGCCTGACCCCTCACGAGTGAGATCTCATTAATTCAAATTAGCCACCCAGAACAGAAATTACGCTTTCATCTGTCTGTAATATCCAAAGCTACAAAGCCATGCCCGTCTCGAGCAGAGCCCCTGGCACTGATGGTGCAAGAACAAACTGTTCTTTACTGGGCACACAGTGGCATCTGCTGGAAATGGGAAGCATTGGCTGTAAACATGCAGGAACTTCTCAGATCTTTCTCCTGACAGCCCAATTATTTTGGGTGTTTTCCTCTCCATACTGCCTTCATCTCTCACAAAAGTAAAACAAGTGATGGAGAGACAGGACAGACATTCTGTCAATGAAATTGAGTCTTTTAGTCAAATTGCCAGTGAGGACTACACACAATATAAACCATAATCACATCTAGCATGCACTTCAGAACATTTGTGTTTTGATCAAGCAGCCTAGAGAAGGAGCTGATCATTCACACTTCCAAGGACAGGACAGACATTATTTCTCTGGGGTTTTGGGCACAACAGGAAATTTCCAACATGGAACCAAGATGTTTCTTTTGCTCTGTCTGGCCCCAGCATGGCTTTGAGGGGCAGAGGTTGTGGAAAGAGGAGTTTGCCAGTTCCTGTGGGGGAGTCTCTGATGTCCCAAAAAACAGCAACTCACCACCTGTTGTGTCCGTGGAAGATCCAGAAATCTCTCTTTTATTTAGAGCTCTTCATCACAGGTACCTAAATCTATTGTACAGAAAAAAACTTGCTACTGCTTCAATCTGAGAAAGCTTCTCACAAAAACCACTGCTCCTTCCAGTGGCCTTCTCCTATTAAGGGTCTCTAAAATCTCTTATCCACTCACAGAAGGTTCAACTCTCTGCACTTAATTTATTGGGAAGAATCTAGGCTTTGACAAGAGACAAGATCTGAAAGTCAGGCAGGACTTTCTGTCAGTCTTTTGTTACAGAGAAATACAGCAATTTGTGATCTGGAATTCTGATATGGATGTGTCCACATCTGTGCTCTTCAGCAAGATAATGTGCTTCTTACTTGCATTTGTTCTATCTTTAATAACCAGCAGTACACATAGGAATGGTTAGTGGTCATTGCTGATAATTTAATTACAGGATAGCTCTGAACCTGCATTGTTTGCTCTAAACCCACTGCCTTCAAATTATGTTGTAAATCCCAATCAAAATTGAAATGGAAAGAAAAAGATCCTTCAGTTTTCGGGTAAAAACTCATCTTTACAAAAAGTGTGACATAGTCATAACTGTGGCAAGACACTAACACTCCCTGAGTGAATGAAAATTGATAGTCTTTCTTGAAATGTTTTAAACAATCTTTTCGTATCTATAGTCTAATTTGTTTATTTTATGCCTATAACAAAATAAAAAGGAGAGACATAATCACTCTGTCTTTGGGGGTTAACAGAACCCTTGCGACTACTTGTAACCATGGAAATATGAAGAGCTACTCAGAGCCCAACATCAAACTAACAGAGGTGCTGTGAGACAGAAAATAGATACATGATGAATTAGAAACACATGAAAGCCCATTGAATCTGTATCTGTTGCATTAACAACATAAAAAACAAAGCCACAAAGCCTTTTAATTGCTTAAAAGCATATGGCACTTGCTATGGCTTCTCACAGAAAATAAAAGGAAATGCCTGTAAAGGTTTGTTTTTAAAGCACTGAGTGCATCTGGACTAGTTTAAAAGCAGAGACAAACAGGAGGTAAAAATGGTTCCTATGTAAATAGGAAGAGTAACAATATGCATGAAAAGACTAAAAAAGGCCTCTTTGAAGAAGAAGGGTTTTCACGGACCAGGATTGCAGTGATGGAGATTATGCAACCAAGGCCAGTGACATCTGAGTCTGCCCCAAGCACTGTAACAAATGGTTTTTTTATCCTCTGCTGGCAGCCCTGAATTGAACAGACACAGAAATACCTATTGACCTGTCTGCCTTACAATAATAAGGCATGTGCATATTTAACTGCCTTCTCTGTGACAGTCTAAGCCACAAAACACTGTTTAACCAACCACAACTCCAATCCTTATATACTGTCACCCTCAAAAATAAAAAGAAAGGAAGACACATGCGTTCCTTGCTGTAATAAGCAAGACTTGAACAACAGCAAAAGAAAAATCTTTTCAATGACACATCTCAGAAAATTACATCTACTTGGGAAAAAAAATATAAGGGAAAAAACCCTACAACATTTGTGCACACCATGTAGATAACACAGGAACAGGATGACTCAAAGAGCCAAAATGTGCCAGCCCAATCCAACAGATTCTCTCTCACTCTTGTAGCATTGGGAGCATCAGACAAATTGCTCAGCTCTCACTGTGTGACCACTTTCTTTTCTTTAGCCCAGTGATAAACACAGAATCAAAGCTGTCTTCCAGGACCAATTGTAGGTCAAAGTGAGACCTTCCAGCCTATGTTAGATGAACAAAACACACATTTCATTTATTGCCTCTCACAGGTATGATTTGCTGGTTCATCACATACCATTTTCACCATTTACCATTATTGTTTTTCAAGGTCTTCATTCAATTTTAAGCTTAGGATCAGGTTAATGCTATGAAAAAATAAAGATATCATTGGGACAACATTTTCTCGCAATTTCTTTGCCATCTTATTTGATGATTTTCAATCATATTTTCAATTTCAGAGCCACCTTGCATACCTTGGATATGCTGAGTTAGGCATACATTCATTACACAAACCCACAAATTATTACAAATGGATTCTATAGGGTTACACAAGGTATGCAGAATGTAATTCTAGTGTTCCGAGAGAATTTAGGCTACCCTTCATATTTCCAATAAGTGTGAGATTTCTTATTTCAGTCATATTTGGAAATTAAACACTCATGAGAAGTACCAAATATAACAGGTAGAAATGTTTGAATACAGGCCAAGTAATTCCCTGCACTGACCTGCCAATCTATTTCAAGAATTGTCACAGAATAGGACCGATATACATCATCATATAGTAGAACTCAGAATTTGATTAACCAGCTGCTGTTATTTTCTTTAATAGCTCACGAATAGAAACTGTGGTATAAAAACAATTCAAAACAATTGTTCACTGGGAAAATCTGACATATGGCCTGCTAAGCTGCTCTCCTACAGAAACAGCTAAAGATCATTACTCTTGGCATCATTCCCTACAACAGGCACTGGGCTCATTAAAACAGACACTATGTGATTGGGTCCATAAGGAAGATTATTTCTACAGATGGGTAGAAACAATGATCAAAACTACAAAGATTAGGAGAAAGAAGTAGTCAAGGAGACTTCTCCACCTCCATAACTGCTGTGCACTGAAATAAATCAAAGCAGCACCATTTTGCTGGAAATAAAAGGATGCATTTTCTCCTCTTTCTTCATAGTATACATTTGCATCCTGCTAATGCAGGGTACTTCATTTAACTTGTTCTGCGGGAGGGTTTCTCCCGAGTAGGAATATCCTGACATGAACAGAGGGTTTGGATCCAGCAGGGGCCACTTGTTGCCTGTGTTTAGTTCCCCTTCAATTAGGTGGAAATAAACTATTAATGCTGTCTGAGGCTGGGAGTGGATTGGGATAACCATAACCACACCCTGACGAAATCCTGCTGCAATCCCTGGTGATGTTACACTGTAAACCAAACCTTTGGGATGTGCCATCACGGGACAGGAAATGTTAAAACAATTAGGATGTGGCAAGGATAATCTGATGCAGCAATCGTGCCATCACATCTAGCAAATATTTGCATTTGAAAGGCGTATGAGAAACGAGATTCACTTTCTTGTTAAAATTTAAAGGGTTTTAATAAGTGGCAATAGAGTACATAAAAGCAAAAGGATATTTATTTAAATGACAACAGGGTACATAAAAGCAAAAGGATATGGCCTTCCCACCGCTTCTTAAGGACCACTGCCGCCAGGGCCTCATTCAGGGTTTTTTGGTGACTTTCTCTGCAGCTTTTGTATAGTTTTGCTATAATATGAAAAACATCCTTTATGGAAATACTTAAGTCACAAATCATAACATTTCAGTTCAACCACAAATATTCTATATCTGAGTTACAAAATAAAATCAGTGATAATCTTCACAACTATGTCTGCATAACTGAACTTCTTTTACAAATAGAACAATATTATATCGTGATGCACAACACATAGGATCTACCTTTAATCTCTGCGAGAACACTACATGTTTAACACACACATAGCACTCATCTTAACATTTGCGAAAGCCAACACTATAATATGTGTTTATAACAGCAGCTATGCTGTGATTATGTTCTTGCAACACATCCCCTTTATGCTGTTGTGCAGATTGTCTAAATTTAGATGGAACATGGTGCACTGGATGGCTTTACCATGTTCCATGGCTGGCCTTTCACACACGCTGAACAAAACTGATGCTGGCATTGTGGGAGCACGCTGGGTGATGGATTATCAATGACAGAGGCACTGTGTCAGCATCACACACATCTCTCCAAGACAAACGGGAGGAGAAATGTGGTGTGTGACACCTGACAGGGTGTGTGTTACACACACACACACACGGAGTAGGGTGAGTGGAATTCCATGGGCCCCCGCAGCACCGGGAACCCGCAGCTGGACACAGCGATGGTGGGAGCGGGCTGAGGGACACACGGCGAGCTGAGGGCAAAGCACCCATGTGCTGAGGCCCAGAGGAGCTGAGTCTAAAAGCGGGTGGGTTATCACACACAGCAGCCGAGGGACACCGGGCTGCGGCACCTCCCGGCCAGCACAGCCCTGGCTCCCTGAGGATAACGGCAATCGCCAGGGCCGAGCCGGCGCCTCCGGCCGAGGAAAGGCAGGACACGAGGAAAGGCAGGACACGAGGAAAGGCAGGACACGAGGAAAGGCACCGCGGCCACGCTGCTGCAGCGGCGCCATGACCTTCACACTGGGGCTGTGTCGTCAGTCCCCGCTGACCCCGCGGCAGTGACGCAGCGGCCAGGGCGAGCCCCAGCGGCGGGAGGGGAGCGGGCAGCGGGCGGTACCGCCGGGGAACGAGCGCGGGCGAGCCAAACCCTTCCCCTCCACCCCGGGAACGCCCGCCCCGGCTGTCCCGGCCCCGCCGCCATCGCCCCACCCGGGCCCCGAGCCCTGCGCCCTCCCTCAGCGCGGCCGGGCGGGCGGGACCGCCCCTCACAGCGCTCCGATTGGCGGCGGCCGCGGCCGCCCGGGATTTTCCGCTCTCGGGGGGCGGGACTGCCGGCCCTCCGCCGCTCATTGGCCCAGGCCGCCGCCGAGCCGCGCCCCATTGGCGGCGGCCGCGTCCGGTGCGGGCCGGGGGGGGCCATTGGCTGGAAAGTAGGTTAGTGGTGCGCCGTCGGGTGGCAAGCCAGGCGGAAAGTAGGTCAGGACGGGGCTGCCTGCGCCGGCGTGCGGCGCGGCCGGGGGCCGCGACCCCCGCCCGCCTCCCTCGGCGGCGCGGCGCGGAGGGGCGCGCGGAGCCGCGGTGAGCGCTGAGGGGCGGCGGCGGGGGCGCCGAGTGCCGGGGAGGGGCTGAGGGCGCTGAGGGAGCGCGGCCCCGGCGGTACCGCCACCCCGGGAGCCGCGGGAGCCGTGAGGGACCGGGGGGAGGAGGAACCGAACCGGGAGATGGCGGCGGTGGGACCTTCCCCCGGCGGCCGTGCCTGGCTGTGTCTCCGGGAGCCGGGACCGCGGCGGGGCCCGTTACGGAGCGGCTGCGGGACGGGCTGGCCCGGCGCTGTGGCAGCATCTGGGGGGGCCCGGAGCCCGCGGACAGAGCCGGGCCGGGGTTCCGCGGAGGGCAGGGGCGGTCCCGGGGTTTCGGGGGCTGGGGGCGTGCCGGCCTGTGCCCCCTCCCCGATGCGAGGGGCCCGGAGGCTCGGCTGGGTCTCCCCAAGGGGACGGTGCTCCTTCTCCCGGCACGGGAGCGGGTCTCTGCCGGTCACCCCCGGATCGGGGAGGCCCCGTGTGAAAGCCCAGAACGATGGCGGTACTCGGGGATTCCCTGTTTGTGTGGTACGGTGGCCGGTCCCAGCTGCGGACAGGTGCCAGCCTTACAGCCTTACAGCCGGGGGCTCCTCCCCGAGCATCCCGGGCACCTTTAGGGGGCTTTTCCGTGGAGATCCCCTCGTCCCGAGCAGCTTTCCCGGTGCCCTGTCAGACACCTGTGTGCGGGAGAAGGAATGTTTTCCTTTAGCAGTGAACGTAACACACGGGGAACACGAAGGTGGCTTCCCGAGATCAGGATTTTGCGCTTGGGAAGGCAAGGGAATCACTTTGCATTTTTAATTGCTGAGGTTTCTGTTACTCCTGTGCCTCGATTATAACAGTTTTGGGAAGATTTTAGTACTTGAAAAATAACGGTGAAGGAACAAGTGGGTGTGTTTTCTTGCCTTGGAAGCAAATATGCCTAAAGGATTTTAAAATGTGAGGTAGAGAGGGTCAGCTGCAGAGCATCATTGTCTGCTTGAATAATTGCAAATCTAACCTCTTTTCAAAATTTAGACTTTAAGTAGGAATTTTTTTATATGTTGTGACTTCAACATTCAAAATACAGTGAATTCAAAACTTCCTTTTTTCATTATGCTAGTATTTAAACAACCTGTCCCACCTGTTTATCTTTTATCACAAGGACTTTTTAAATGTGAGTAATTAGTAATGCACTGGCTGCATTTAAGTCTGTAAAGGAGAAAAGAAAGGATGTTTGTTCCAATTAAGTGTTAATTCTAGCTAATTGTCTCTGTAAATGGTCTTGCAGAAGGCTGAAGTTAAACTCTGCCCTCTTCAGAATGTATATTTTATATCCTCTAGGAATATGCAAATGTAAATAGCTCTTTGAAGCATCAGGAACTACAGGCCTTTCTCTGGTTACGCTAAACCACAGCTCCTTATTAAGGGGAAAGGCTTTTCTACTTCTGACTTCTGTGGGTTTGTGCTTCTTGTGACCATTCATGGCTTTCTATGCCTGCTTGTAGAAATTGAGTGCATAAAATAATCTACAACCACAGCATTTTATTCTCTTTTATCCCATATTCTCTTCCATGCTCGCTTTTCCATTGTCTCTTTGGGTACCAGCTGTAGTGTTGGGGGTTGTGTAAGCTCGAGATTAGTAAAAGAAGTTCCTTAGGAGAATAGACAAGAGGGAATTGCCACAGAAAATGTGAGGAAAACTTTTTGCTCTGGTGTCAGGAAGCTCAGGTGGCTGGAGCTGGGGTTCCACAAAGGCAGACCTGGAATTAGGCAGGGCCTGCTGTCATGTCACTGTCACAATGTGCTCCCAAGAGATGTGTTTGGGGACCCTTGCTGGGGATGTTTGTAGGGGGACTTCATAGGAGGTTTGTTTTTTTTAAAAATTAAAATATCTGCTCTCAAAGTTTCTTTTGGGAAACCAGGAATGAGAGCAGAGAGCATTAATTGGATTTATTTAGTGGAGCTTAAAGTTACACACAATTCTTTGATGCTGTGCAAGACATATGACAAAGCTGAGACCTGTGGGAGATGCAGCCCGTGAGCTGCAGGTGTGGAAGGCAGTTTTTCCAAGGGAATTCATATCAAGCACCCTGGAAATACCAGGAGACATGGAGGTTAATATGTTTACAGGAATACAGAAGTGCTGTTTTCATGCTCAAATTCAATATTTTAAGCTCTTTTCAGCTAATTGTTGTTACACCTTACCAGGAGTTGCAGGAAAACATGAAGGAATATATTATTGTTAAGTAAAACAAAGTGAATTTGGTGCATCCTGTAGTAACTTTCTGTTTCAGTTCTGTAACCTGCATGCTTTTCATTTTTTACATTTGTCATCAGTTGTGTCCAAAGTTCCGCTTTTAATAAAGGGCAGAAAAGTAGTAAAAAGCAGTTGCTTATATCCCCAAATGTTAGGATGTTCTCTAAAAGAAGTTGTCTCAAAAAAAAACCCAAAAAACTGTATAAAGGCATATCATATGCAAAAGATTGCAAAGAAAAGCCCAAAATAAATATGTGTTTTTAATCTTGTGTAGCTTCCTGGTTCTCACTGAGTTTACGGAATGCAATATTTAAGCTTTCTCTATTTACTTTGATACATTAAACATGTTTTGAAACTTTAATTTTTAGCTGTCATCATATTTTGAGAACTTCCCTGAAATAATTGATTTTGATAAATGCAGTAGCTGACTGCATGATGCTGACTGGAACTCAGTTACCAACTTTTGAAATTTCTGCTTGATCGACCCACCGAAATTACTGTCTCTGTTTTGGAGGTGCTTGCAGATGCAAATAAGGTGGTTTCTAGCATTCTCAAATGCTAGCTTTCAGTGTCTCTAAGAGTTGCTGTAGATAGATTTTGGGTAGCAGATTGATGATGGATGAAAGCAAAACAGAGGTATGCTCTCTCTGTGGGGTGTGAGTGTGTATCTCCATGTGTGTGGTGGTCTTGCATTGCAGTAGAAAATATGTTACAGCTTTAGTTAGACAGGTCCAAATTGATGCTCAGGTGTTACATAGTTGAAGCAGAAAATAAAATTATACACTTACAAAGTCAGAAGGCTCCTCTTTTTAAGATGTTGAATAAATATGGGAGGGTTTTTTTTTTTTTTTTTTTTTTTTTTTTTTTTTTTTTTGTGTGTGTGTGTGTGGAGAGAAAGAGATCTCAATTGTGATTATCCAATTGGTTTTATCTGTATTTAATCACTTTGAATATTGCCAGATAACCTATGTAGTCTATTTAATTGAGCTGCACATTGAATGGAGTGGATATTGAGGTAACTCACTGGCATATTGAACTGCATATTTCACCTACCTTTTTTACCTCAATTTGTTGGAAAAATGCAGTAAGGCTACTTATCCAAGGCCCAGACTTCATCTCCTTGGAAACCTGATCTTTCACCAGATGCTGAGAAATGTAATTTCTTTTTTAATCCATTCTGCAGAAGAACGCAGATCGAAACAGCATCTTCAGGCTTTGTTAGTCTGGAATATTCATTAACTAAAGAAATAGTTTGACATTTCAGTCTTTGTCCCAAAGAAGATTGATAGTTTCTGTGTTGTTTGATATTATTTCAAATTTGTTTTAGCTACTTCTCAAGTTCGTGGTTTATAGTTTAATTCAGTTAAAGAACTGGCTGACAATAGGTTGTTCATGTGTGAAGTCTTGGATTGTTTGAGGACCCAGCTCCCTCCATGCCTGCAAGGATTCATCTTTCTTCTCTCTGTTCAGGTCATGCTTTCTCCTTTGCAGCTGCAAAAAGGTATTTCTTAGGCAGCACATTCAGAATTTGTAACCTTTTCAGTCTGCTGCCATTTGAGAAGCTGTTATTCCATGTCTGCTATGTCAGATGCACTTCTGGGTCAGCTGCTGATGTCAGAACAGCTTGTGACCCTGTGCTGGAGCCCTGCTGGAGTTTAATAGGTTGGCTTTGTGTAGGAATGGTGCCAGTAGGCTACTCAGGGAGCAAGAGATCTGCTTGGCAGGATTTGAGAGTGCAGAACTAACCAGCCACCTTTCTTGGGGCCCAAGGTGCTGATGTTCTCTACTGACTTTAGAGGCCCATTCATGAGTCCGAGCAGCTGAGGCAGATTGCTGTAGCTTTGGTGGTTGTTTTGGCAGGGTTTTCCTTGCAAATGTTGGGGGGCCCTGTTTTCCACAGTTTTGTAGCACCTGGTAAGAGCACCAGCACATTGCAGAATCCTGAACTGCCGAATTCTTCCCTTTGTGGCCGGGATGGAAATCCATTTTCTCATAGGCAGTTGCTGTAACAGTGGGAAGGATGTGTTTGGTAATTCCTGGGCAGCATTTTTTGGCACTGTCTCTCTGAAATCACTCTCATAGAAAGGCGTTTTATAGTAATTCATAGGTGCTCATTCAAATGTAGCCTTTTGCCTTAATTCCTTTCTGTGTCAGCTAAAAATAACTGAGTGGAATACATGTATTTCAAAGATTAGATGTATTCTTGATACAGGACTACTCAGAAAACTCTAAAATTTGTATTACACATTTGGGATTCATGTAGGTTTTGAAGGGTGAATGAAATAAGACTACCAGAGAACTCAGAAATTACTATTATTCTTGATCTCAAGTTCTTTTTGTCATGGAAACTTCCTTAAAATGGCTTTGCCTTTTATAAATTGCCTAACTAAAAAGGAGAAAATCTGAAAGACTGGTAGAAATTGCTAAATGATGCTGTAGTGCAGAATATTTTTCAGGTGAAGTGAGAAGGAAAAGTTCCTTTTTCCTAGAAAGGAAAGGCGAAAATAAAGCTCATAAACTTTTCTTTTAACTTTTCTCTCTTTTTTTGGTAAGAATGTTTTTGCTGTCTTTAAAGCTGTTAGTTTTGTAGTTTCCTTGAACTGGTTTGGTTGGGTTTTATTTTTACTTGTTATGAATGGATTTCATTGTTGTCTGGGGATTTTTCTTGGACCATTACGAAATTAGGCGTTCTGTTCCAATCTGAAGCAAAATGATCTATTGAAATACCAAAACTCCTCTCCTTTACGTTGTGTCCAGGGCAGGATCATCAGATACTTTGACATGACAAAGTCCCATGGCCAAAAATAATCACCTGGTTTTGATGTCCAGCAATTTCTCTTATAATGACACATGAATCCTTTGCATCATCCATGGACAGCTGGATGAATTTGGACATCAGTTTTTATCATTATTTGAGCTTGGTTTCCATGAACAATGTAGCCACCATCAATGTTCCAAACCCCTTCCTGGCTAAGGATTCCCATCCATGTATCCTTTCCCTGTGCTCCATTTGTGTTAGAGCAAAGATCCAGACCTGGGAAATCTGCTGTGTCAAAGCTAAATTTGTTCCCCAGAAGACTGGTTTGAGATCACTGGTCCCATGCAACTTGTGGCTTCATGAACATTTCTGCTTTGGTAGGTTGGGAAACAGCTCAAAAACTGAGTAGTCCTGAAAGAGAAGTGGGAGAGGCTGGAAGTGTGAAGAGTGCTGTTTTAAATGTGTTACACTGCAGCCTTGAAGTGGAAGAAGAGGCTTTGTGACAGAATATTTTTGGATGAAGCTGTGTTGGGTAATTTCTTTCATAAATCGACATAAAAATTTGATGAAAAAAATCTGGCTTTGATGCTGAAACTCAAAAGCCAGAAAAATAAGCAACTTCTTACTTTAATCTCTGGAGCTATATAGTGGAGCATTCTGTTACTTGTCAGTGAACCCTATTTTTCCATTTTTCTGCTGAATTTTGGTTAGTGACTTTGGAAAACTTGGTAACTGCTGTTTTAGCTGGCTTGTGACTTTATTTACAGACACAGACACACAGGAATTCACCCTTAGAATTGCCTGTGTGTGGCTTTCTGTCCTTTTGTCTCAGTTCTGTGAGTGCTTTGTTTGCTCCTTTGTGCGTTTGTGACGATGACGATGTTTTGGAGCGATGCTGTGTTGGCAACCAGGCACAGAATAATATTGGTGCAAGCTCTCAGGTTTGCCTAGAGGAGTGGCTGGCGAGCGGATTTCTAAGACTTTGAGGAAGCAGAAAAAGAAGCTTTTCTACCATTCCAAAACCTGCAAGAATCTTGATGCACTAGCTTAAAGGAGAAACATTAGGGATAAGTACAACTAGCTTTGATTTCCCTTTTTAGCAAACCTATTTGCATGTTGAAATGAAGGATTACAGTTTTTCACCTCCAAATGCAAGCCAGCATATCCCCTTTAACTCCTCCCTATGATGGAATTTGGCTGAGCCTTTGTTTGGCAGCAGTGGGTGAGTTTCTCTTCAATCATTCCTTATGGTGTAGCTCTGTATTTTCCACACATCCTTCCAGAAGTGTACTCATCACAATCATTTCCACATGTGAGCTTTTCCTTGTTTTCCGCCCTCCAAAGGGCTGGTCACTCCATTCCTGGTGGCTCCTTGTGTTGTGTTCTGCTTTTATCTTCATAGTTTTCACATTGCTGCTGTTCAGGCTGTAGTCATCAGTCATCTCAGTGCAGTGGCATTTGATGGTTTCGTGTGCTGTCCCAACACAGAGCAATGTTTCATAAACCTAACTGCAATAACACTGATCCGGGTACTTTCTTGACTGTGCTCCTGTCTTTAGGAGAGGGATTTCACTTGGGTGTTGATGAAACAGCCTTCTGGAAAAGGGGCAGATTTATCTAAAGCAACAGCTCACAAACAAAAGAAGTACATTTCAGAGTGTTTCTTGAATGCTTCTATTGCACTGGAAGTTTTAGAGGGTTACTTTGGTTATGAGTTCCCTTTAGGAGTTTACCTGTATGTTCCCACGTTCAGGTGTGTGTTTGCAAGGGAAGTTGTACGGACACTCACTGGTGAGCTCATTGTGTCTCCCCTCCATTGTACAGTGCTGGTACCTGTTTGACTTCCTGAATCACCTTACTGATCTACTCAGACTTGTGGCTTTTTTAAAAATTACTTCTTTACAAGATTAGTTTTAATCTGTTTTGGATCTCTGAGCAGTTCACTGTGGGGTTAGGTAAGTGCCAGTGCTGTATGGGAGCACCCAGCTGAATGCTGAAGCCAGGAGGTTAAAAACTTGCAGTTACAAAGGGTTAAAAGGTTAAATTTGCAACTTCTGAACTAATAAAGTGTGAATTCTGTCACATGAGTCTCCCAAAGGGGAATCTGTGCCGCACTGTAAAAATCTACCTCGCCCGGTGTTAAGTCAACTATCAAATTGATTCATAGTTACTGTGTGTGATCTAAGCAAGGATTAGTCAGTGGCATTGGTTCTGGCAATTTCCTCTTGGCTTGCTTGAGAAATACATGTGCCCTTTCTAACCAGCAGCCAATAGTCCTGTTTCTGTATGTCACACTTGCAAGAGGAAGTGACTGAGGGTGGAAGGACTTTATTGACTGCCAGTTCCCAGGGCAGCCTTCGAGAGGTGCACGAAAGAATGTGTGCTTTGGTAAACAAGGATATCAAGTTAGACACAAAGGTAGGTTGATCTATGTGGGGTGTTAAGTATTAAAGTTATGACATAATTTCCTGGACTTGATAAAGTGTGAATGCAAAAACCAAAGAGTTTAAGGAATGAACTGTTTTGTGAACATAAACTTATGGTGTCAGATGAAAGGAGCATGACTAAACTTACTTTAAGGAGAAAAAAGCAATTCAGTGGATTAATACTTCAGTCAATGAGCTGATAACGTTATCTGGTAGGAGAAAATGAAATGAGGTTTAATAGCAGATAGGTGACTTAGTGAAATTCAGGCTGGAAAAGTTGGAAGTTAGGAACAAGAGGAACTAAGCTTTGGAACAGAAAAGGTGGGAGGTGGGTAATGGATTCTTACAACACAGGGGTTCTTCCAGGATATCTTTGTGAAGTAAACTTTGGCCTGAATTACAGCATATCAGTGTGTCCTATAAAATAGTAGATGAGATTGCCTCCTGTTGCAGCAGAGGAGAGCAGAACACATGATTGTACTAGGGAACAGATATGAATGAATCTGGTATCAGTGTTGCGATAAAACTTGCCTGCTTATCTGTGTCATACTCAGTGTTTGAGTAGAAGGAAGTGGAAGGACATACAGAAGGAGGACACAGAAGGCCAGAGAGACACGGAGCAGAGAGGAAGGGACTGCAGAGGCTCTTGCAGCAAAACGAGTTAAAAGGTTAAAAATACTACAGGGTATTCTCATGTTGTTATTCTGTAAAGCATAGATAAAATGTAATACCCATAAGTTTTGTTCAGCAAAACTAAAATGCAAAGCAAACATCACTTTTGGTCTGTAAATTAAAGTGAGCAAAATAGAACAATTCTTTATTTTGAAATAAGAATATCCTGTTAGCTGGCAGAGAGTTTCCAAGCCTGTCACCTCATGTGAAGAGCTGTGTTGTTTCGAGCCTTTCAACCAAACCATTGTCTGATGTCCCTGTGGCATTTGATGACTTTGTAGACCTTGGTCCTGCCAGTTCTCTTAGCTGAAAAGGACCAGTTCATTTTGCTGTTCCTTAAGCAGAACTCATAGCCTGTCTTGTTGCACTGAGTGAAGCTAGAAAGTTTTCCATTTTTTGATAAATGTAATTGCTGTGGATTTGTTGGATGGTATCCAAGCCATCCTCCGTACTGTTCAGGAGCTCTAAATAATTATGAGCATTTGTAAGTGGTAACTAAGGGACTGCATTATTAATAATTGGCACAAGTCTGCTATTGCAGAAATAAAATCATCTAAACCTACTTAAGCTTTTTTGAGGAGGAATGTGAACTGTCTAGTGATCCTTCCTAGGTCCACTGGGATCAGACTGCGTAGGTCATGGAATGTTCTCTTTTAGAATAAAACAATGGAAAAACTTCAGGTTGCAACTGTTAGTCAGATGTCCCTTTGCTCTGTGTTGCATCCCTTCTTGATTAGGAGGGGAAGGAGATTGTTGTGTGGATGGATCTTTGAGTCAAATGCAAGAAATCATTAAAAAAGCCCCTAAGGATGCAGCCTTCAATTTTATGAAGAGTCCTTTTTCAGGGTGGGTGGCTGTGATTGTTGTGTTGGGTTTTTTTCTGAATAAGTTTTCTTCTCCAGTTGCCCATGTTTGATCTTGGCAGCATTTTTTATCTCTTGGGATTTTTTATATGTTTGTGTGTATCACACATTGTTCTTCCCCACTTCCATTTCCATTATTTTTTATTTTTGTAATGGTTGGAATGTCTACATGGCTTAAGTATACCATTAAGTGAACTGCTGGTGTTCCCTGATCATTCCTCTGCCTTTATAAAGGGCTGTCATGATTTGGAAACATGAGTCTTTGTTCCAAATACAGCAGCAATTTTAAAACTTCTTCAGTTTCAGTCGTAATGTAAAAGTACACATTCAAACTTGACTGTTGATTTAAATCAGAAATTATACATTTAAAACCTGTCTGGAAAAGGCAAGTGTGTGGCTTGTATCCAGCTGTATCTCTGGCTGTTGAATGTCCCAGGTTTGGAAATTTGGTGGTTCTCAACAGCATGAATGTACAGAGGCAGGTAAAAGGAATGCATTGTATCAGCTATTTCTGTAAAGGGCTTTCCTGTTGCTGTAGGCCTTTCTCAGGAAAATAAAGCACATACTCCCACTGCAGCAGTGACTGCAGAGTTGATAGAAATACTCCTCTACTGTGTCTACATATTCATAACTTGTCATTCACAAAAGAGCAGAGAAAATGTCACAGTGCAGATGTGGATCAGTGGAAAGGTTTCAGCATATCTTGTCTTGCTCAAACCATGGAGGGAGTTGCAAGCTGAAAACAAATCCTGTGGGAGTGTTGTAAAAATCTTGAAAGTGCAGAAAGGTTGTAACAGGGATGTTTTAACCACTTGCTGTTGTTGAATGGGACAGTTCTTCCCTTTCCCCTCCTCTGACGTCTCCTCCCCTTGCTTTGAGCTGCTTCTGGGTATCATCTGACCTTTCAGCAAGACAGTTGAGATTTCTGACCCCCCAGAAGACTCTGCCTTCTCTTGAGTTATTATTCAGCCTGATGAATTCAACACACACTACAGACAGGCTCTGGGGATTTTATAAAAGCCTCTGCTGGAGTAATGAAAGGGGAATCTGGGGGAAGAGTGACAAGAGAATAAAAAAGGAGGTAAAGCCATCCCTTTGGCACTAAGATGTTGTAGCAGCTGTTCTGTGAAACTTTGCTATGAGGTTTTCAGCAGTATCTCATGCTTATCCTGAGCTAGACAATACAACTTTCTTCGAGCCATATTCTGATGGTTTTTCCCTTGATTTGCTCCATCAAGTCTTCATTTGTATGCTGTAATTATGAAGTCTCAAACCTCAAACTGCCCATGATGCTGGCTTTAGTGAAGTGCACATTGTAGGGTGTTTGGGGCTCACCTTGAACATGTATCACATTGCACAGAAATTACAGTTTATCCATAGGAGAGAAGGAAGCATAAAAGTAGCTAATGCTGTGCTAGAAACCAAGAGTATTCACTTAAACATTCAGTATATGGTATAATGAGCCGTCTAACTCTACTTTTAATATCCTGCTAAAGGACTTGTTTGGGTTGTCATTGTGGTTTCATTGTCCCTGGAAAAGAAGGAGGCAGTGCTGCCATCCCTTGCCGTGTTCCACAGCAGTCTAAGCTCTTGGCTGGGCAGAGAGCCGCCAGCCACAGCAATTCTGCTCAGAATGTGCTGTGTCAATATTAGTGCTGGCCCGGGGGCCTTGGAGCTCGCCCTGCTTCTCAGTGTTCTCTGTGGCACTGCTTTCTGTGGCTCTCTGCGAAGAGCAGAGTGTGGGATCATGCCCAGTGTGAGCTGGCACAGCACAGCATTTCTGTGCTGCCTTTCTCAGCCTTAGCAGCAAATCACTCCTTTAAAAACCTGCATTTCAGGAATGGGCAGCATTGTTAGCTCTGAAGCATTGAGCGAGACTGAAAATAACGTGTATCTTTTTTCATGTTTGTGTGTTTATATGTTTTCCATAAAACATGGAAATGCTAAGTTGTAGAAGTGTCAGCGTTTCACATGTTTGACTTGGATTCAACTGGCAAATAGCGGGACTTCAGGAGAGGAACTTGCTGAGCTTATTTATGGCAGTATTTACTGTTGCTCTACCAACACCACCTTTTCACAAGGGCTTGATTAGTTCCCTGGTGATGTTTCCTTTTGATGGCTGCTCAGAATGAAATATGCAAACCGGCCAATATAAGCTCACTTCAAAGAATAAGAGCTCAAAGGGTCTAACCTTGGCTGAGGAGAAGCTTTTACTAGATCAAGCCTTCAGTAATGGCTGCAAACTAGCAGGCTTTGCTGATCACAGGCTGCCAGGGGCTGGTGGACTTGTGAGGAGTGAGTGGCAAAAGAGTGACCTCAACCAGCAAACCCGGCTGTGTGGTGAGATCTGCATATGAGAGGAAGCCATAGGGCTTTTTGTCTTCTGGGAGTAGAGAGAGGAACGTAAAAGTACCATTCAAACCAAGCAGTCAGTCTGTTGGGAAGATGTGAGGTATTCTGACAGTGAGGGTAAAGGAAACTACCACTGCTTTAGTCTAAAGATCTTCCTGTGATCCCTATGGAGTATTCCATAATAAAGATTCTGATGCAGGAACTGCTTGTGACTTGCAGCATCATGCCCATGGATGCTGTTCTGCATCTTGAAATGATTGCAGGGACACCGGGACTCCTCGTGCTGCTGAGCTGAAATCTCTGTTAGCGATGAGTGCACATCAGGAGCCTCCAGCAGCAGCAAACTGCTGTAGGGATGATAAATAACCTCTCCTTCTGTTTTGTACCAGTCTGTACTGTACACTTAACTCCAGCAATGGAGCACTGCTGCGAAGGGAAGTCTATGATTTCCTTTTTGGAGCTGTTTTTGGTTCAGTCATTACGCAGAGGGACAATGAGTATCTTTTCAATGACTCCTTCAGGAAACCACGCCACAGTTTTCCTCTGTCATTGCGAAATTGGGCTTTTGAGATACGAGACACTTGTGATTCATAACGTTATGAATTGCATTTTTTTGAAGAATAAATCTGTGTACATTGGACATAGCTGCCTCTTGCCTGGGGGTACCCAGACCTGCTGGGGCTTGTGTAAAGAGGTCCTGACTCCGGGTGGGTGCTTGGCTCGTGTAGTTGACCTACTTTAGCTGTGACCTTGATTTGCTCAGAGGTGTTTGTGCACTCGTGATCAGCTTTGCTGCATGATTAAGCTGGTCACGTGTCATCTAATTTTTTTTTTAAGGGGCAGACAGTAAGATTTCTTTTTACTGTCTCATTAGCCTTGTTATGAGGGATCAGAGGATGATGGAATGCAAGGAAGGGGAATCCTGAAGGAAGTAGTCCCAAACAGGCTGTAGAGACAAACTCGTGGATACAGTGAAATGTCATTTGATTCTTCTCCACAAGAGAATTTAATCAGGAAATAGACTCCATAGCATTTTTTCAAATAGGTCCTCAGAGTACTTTGGCAACAAGTTTGGCATCATAAATGGAACATTTGAACTTTGCTTATGTATATGGGTAAATTTTGTGTTCCTTCTCAGAGAGAGTTTTTTTCAGGCATTGAACATCCAGCAGTTGGAGGCTGAAAAGACAGTAAAATATTCAATTTCCCAGGATTTTAAGAAAGCCTTGTGGGAAAACATTTCTCTGAACTGTTCACTATTTAGTGGGGCACGTTGATTTTTGCTCTGATCATTGAGTTGACATTTTCTTAACTTTAAAACTCATTTCAAGAGACATGCATGGTTCTTAATTCCTGTAATGCCAAAATGTAGGACTGTGATTGTTAGAACTGGGTTGAGCATTTGGGACATGGAAGAGAAAGGGCTGATGGAAAAGAAATTGAGAATCCTGCTCTTCATTTTTTTCTGCTTAGATGGTCAAAACACTTGAAATAGCCATTCTGGCAGCATCTGACAACAAATGTGTTCATGATTGTGATCGTGTGATCATTCATTATGAGCAGAGGCAGTTTATGCAAAGACCTAAGAATGGTAAAAAAGGCCCAAGAGGAAGTGATGCCACAGAGGTTCTT
The DNA here is from genome assembly GCA_009741485.1 of Malurus cyaneus samueli. Taxonomy (NCBI): domain Eukaryota; kingdom Metazoa; phylum Chordata; class Aves; order Passeriformes; family Maluridae; genus Malurus; species Malurus cyaneus. The sequence goes on from VKON01000103.1 coordinate 594,346, forward strand.
TTTGCCCAAAGCTTGGTCCATGGGAGATGCACATCCCAACTCTTTTGATGGATGGATAAAGCTGCTACACTTTGTAAAGAAATGAATACTTGCTCCCTGTGTTGGAAACATCTATGGCTTTTGTAAACTGTGTCTAAAACAATTCTTTTGAAGGTGTTTTTTAAGCTTGCTGGTTTTCTTCCCATTCAGGTTTTTGAAAGTATTTGACCAACAGAACATGAGGCATGGAAGAGTTCTAAGGTTATCAGCTGCTTTGGGCTGAGCATCATCATCTTTGTCCAAGGGGATTTAGGCTTCCAAGACTTCAGGTAAAACCTCTTCTATTGCAGTCAATGCTATTTATTTTCACAGGGTTTCTTCCAACGATGTAATTATTTGCAGTCTAGAAGATTAAATAATGAAGATTAAATTATTTACATCTAGAGAATTAAAAAGCCAATTAGATTCATTAGTACCTGTAACTAGTCTTCTTGGACCATCATTGGGTTATAATTTTGTTTATTTGTGGGGTCTGCTGTGTGGAGGTGTTTATTTCTATGGAAATATTCTGAATTCAGTGGCAATAGGACTTCAAAAGTTTGTGAACTGTTATAATATGATCTTCAAATGCGGAGACACACTAAAAGAAGTGTTTCCTGTCAGAAATATTTCTGTTAGGTAGAAGCAATTGGCTGGCTAGATAAGATAAGAATAAACCTGGTTTAGTTCAAGATCACACTGACAACCTTTAAAAACAATTGTGTTACATGATGTGTTTTGAGAATGGTCATGGTTTGTGTGCCATATTCAATACATCAGGAACTGGAAAAGGAGAAATTCCTGTTATTTTTACAGCAAGTGGAAATCATAGAAACTGTGATTGTTGCAGTTTTTCAGAATGCTAAGTTTGAGATAAGTTTTTAGGTTAAAAATATGTGTTTGCTTATATTAATGCAGTGGTTTTTTGATTGGTGGGTTGTTTTTTATCTCTTCCCTAATGTTAGGCAGTCCAATGGCAGACCAAAGGATGGACATATCTTCTACAATTAGTGACTTTATGTCACCAGACCCTGCTGACTTGATCTCCAGTTCCCTTAGCACTTCAGGAATGGACTGTAATAGGAAAAGAAAGGGAAGCTCAACTGATTATCAGTAAGTTGGATTTCTCTTGATTTAGCACTGCTAAAAGGAGGTGGTAACACAACAGTACAGTGGGAAAGACTAAAGAAATATTTATAGCAATTTTTAAATAACCTTTTCTTTACAACCTGCTTTAAAGGTTTTGATAAAGAAGAAGGCTACTATGCACTAAGAGGCAAGTTCATTATTTAATAATAAAAATTAGGCTATGATCTCAATGCAGCTAGAATTGAGGGCTATCACATGGGAGAAAAATTTCTGGGTGATGGGGAAGTGCATTTAATACTGATGAAATGTACAGTGTGAAGGTTGATTATATTGACCATTTCCATAGGAAATACAATGTCTGACTAATAGAGGGGGAAGCTAATAAATTTATTGTGAAGTGGAAGCAAAACTAGGAATAGTTCCTTTTCTTCACCTATTTTTTGCCTATTTAGTCACTTCCTATCAATGTGCTGCCAACCTTTGCCTGATGAAGTTATTTTGGTCTCTCATTTGAATATGAATCTGAATAGGCTCTCTTTGGAGAGAGAGCTGCCTTTTTTTTTTTTAAATCAGCTGGTTTAATCTTGCATTGATTCTCAGCTGTAGAAAGCAGTCCCACCAACCCAGCTCTGCTTTAGAACAGGGAAGGTCGTAGTAGAGTTTGCCAAACTCCCAGCCCTGCAATGTCTCTACACTGGGAACACCAAGAGCAACCTACTCACTGCAAGTCTCTGCATTGTAACTTTGCAAACTGTGGCTGCAGGGGAACTTGTGAGTGGCCACATCCATTATTCATCCAGCCACAGAGTCCATTTGTATGTCATTTAGCACAGATTTATTGCTGGGGGCCTTTGGATTGTTGGCAGCTCTTTTTACAAGGAGGAGCAGAATTTTTAATCCATGCTGAGCGTAACAGTTGAGAATTAGATTCCCTATGCATAGGGCTTCTTTTTAGGAGAACTTATGCACAAAACTTGAAATGCTTCTCTGAACTGCCTTTAGTCTCCCTGAAAAGCAGATGTCTCTCTAGTCAAATCAACAAAATTCAGTGAACAGCCTCAATCTTACCAACTTCCTCTTCTCTAGAAAGGATTTCTCCATCTTTATTCCTCTGGGTAGGAAGCATTACTCAAGTCCTCTTTTCCAAAAGACAGCTTGTTCTTGTAAGTTATAATTCTGCCCTTCAGGTTCTGTGTGCATTTTTTTCAAATGTGTGAAAACACTGTTTCCTTGAATCCTTAGTAAAATAAGTTTACAACAGCTGTATTCATACCACAGCTCATGTTGTGTTGCAAAATAAATGGTGGCTGGGAAATGTTCCTCTTTGAAAGCAGAACTTAAGGTAGACTACCTTGATCCCTCTTTATATATGTATGTATGGGAAAATGTTCAGAAATGCTACTGTCCCAACTTCTGCTGCTGTTAATGATTTTTTAATGAAAATTATCCAAGTGTCCAGTTTAATGTGTCACATAGCAGTGAAGCCAGGGAATAAGGGAGGCAGAACCAGTGGTTTAAAGTGATTCTTTGCTCACTTCTTGAGCTTCAGTACAAGCACGAGGAGGAATCAGTTGCACTTGCAGCTCTCCACAACTGCTTTTTAGTTTTTTCTCCTGCAACTCCTCCAGGAAAATTCCTGCCCAACATATTGTTGTCACCTCAGCAACAACTGGTCAAATGCTGTTATCCAAGACTTCATGCATAGGACTATGACCAGTAAATTTCTTTTCTTGGGAGCAATGTTTGCAATTAAATATTGCATGGGCTGAAAAACTACCCTGATGCATTAGTGACTTACCTTGTACCTCTTAGATTTTGCTTTTTGGGGTTTTTTAAACAACAAACATCCCAGAGCTAAAAGTGATGTCACAAGTTCTATTTAATGGTGAGCATCAGGAGTCAGTGGCTAAGACAGTAATTTGGATGTACAGATCGGGAGATAAAGAAAATATTTAGCATTATTATCCTTGTAAAACTGATCACAAAGATAAGTGATCTGAGAGTGCAGTGAGTAATACATGAAAGGCTACCATGCTTATTTTTAAGAAGGCTCATGTCCAGTGTTGAACAGGAATAGCTGGTATGTTAATGGCTGAGATGAGAAGGCTTTTTCATAAGGCTTTTACAAAATATAGCCTCTTCTCATGGTAAAGCTCAGTGGTATTTCAGGTCACTTTATGGTCTTGAAGAGATGCCAGCAGTTAGTTTGCATGTAGAAATTCTGTTTAATTTCCTTATGGTATGATAAAGTCTGTATAAGGTTCAGCTTGGGACTTTAGACTAAAGCAAAATGTTCATCTGTCCTGCTGGGCGAGAATCAAAAACTGAGAAACTTGGGATACTTTATTTTTTATTTTTATTTTTTATTTCTGGCCTTAGAGTCCTCTGAAATCCCATTTATCTAACCACAAGGACAACACGCATAAAGCACAGATCTTTCCTTTCTGAAGATGAAACAATATCTCAATGATTTGATAACATAATTTAGGTTAGTTGTTTTATTAGTTTTTCATGTTAAGTGTAATGAACTGTGCTCTCTCTTCTTAAAAAGCAGAATTATTCTTTCAGAAAGTAGTTTAATTTGAACAAGCTTGTTTCTTTAGAAAACACTCACTGCTATTGTCCTGTTTTCATTGTGCTTTTCATTTCGAATAGAGTATGAATTAGCTTGACAATTTCAGCAGAAAATGTAAGACATTATTCTTTTTTCCTATATATGGTGTACTTTATTTTCCTTTCTTTTCAGACTCGATGGCTTTCCTTTTGAGTAAGTATAAATATTTCAGTAATTGGTTTCACTTGAAAAAGATGCCCAGTGTTTTTTCCTTGGCTTCTGCTTCCATAGCCTTAAAATTTACAGGTAGAAATTAAACCAGAATGAGCAGGCCTAGGAATGTCCATTGAAGCACAGTTGTGCAGATTTACATAAATCCAAACATTCTCTTCTTAATTATTTTGTCTTAAAAACGTGTGTAGTCAGGCATTTAGATTTTTTTACCAAGTACAACTAGGAAAACTTTTGCTTTCCTCTCCTGCTTGGTTTTGCACATATGGCTGCAATATTAAATTGTAATCAGGGGGATTTTTTCTATTCTTCATGCCTCCCTCCTTCCTTTTTCTTCATGTTGAAACAAAAGCAAACCATGTACCTGCACTGAAAGCTGTAATCATGTCAAATGTGCCTCTTTAGTTTCATAGTATATAAAAGAGACTTATATTCTCTCCATGTTTGGCCATTTCCAGTGCTGTGTTTAGGTTATTACCATCTTCTACCCCAAAATTAACTACCATGAGGTGAGCTGAGGTATAGAACATACAGGCATCTGCACAAAGTTGGGTTTTCTTCCCCCATCTAGTTAACTGAAAAACATTTTTGTAACAGATGATATCTTTGAACTGCAGCATGTTTTACTGTCAAACACATCAAACTGTGCCATTTAGTGAGTTCTGAAGGAGACACAACTAATTTAAGAAAATGTTATAGTGTTACAAAAACCCCACATCCATCTCCCTTAGTCCTTCCAGGTTGTTGTTTTTGTGCTCCTGTTTTTGTATTTATGATTTAGAGATGGCAGGAGTACTTCATTCTGATTTTATGGTAGTTGGGTAACAGTTGTGCCCATCCTGCTGAATTTGTGATGCGTTGCTTTGTTCTGTTTCTGCAGGGAAGGTATGGATACAGATAAAGATGACCAACATGGAAGGTACTGTTGATATAATCACTGAAATCTCAGTTCCACAGTTCTGACACAGAATCCTGTCTGTGGATCCTGTTCTCACTGTCACTGTGGGCACGTGTCCCAAATTATTCCTCTGCTGGGATAAGGATTGCTTGTGTGTGAAAGATTGCTTCAACAAAATGCAGCAGACAAAGTAAAAAACCCTCCAAGTCTGAGGCACAATATGACAAATACTGATCCTTTCTGTAGAAAGGTTAAATAGACATTCAAATTCAAAAATCTAATAGTAATGATGATCAGTAGGTATGTGAGATGTATTAAAAGAATTAGGTTGAGTGCTTTCAGTGCTGTAACTTTGTGATGTCATTTCTCAACAGATTGGAGTATGCAGACCAACAAGGCAGGATAAAAAATGCAAGGTAATGCTCTAAACAAGTATATTTAAAAGAATTCTCTCTTCCATTTTGCTATGTATGAATTATTCGTGTATGTTTCTTCTGAATTTTTTTTCTAGCTTTGACCTTATTTTTCCATATCCTTGCACTGTTCACATTTTTCATAAAGTTTGCACAGAGTTTTGTGAAAATATTAATTTGGTGTGTAGCTTGGTTTTAGTCACTTCACTGCTGTTGATATTGAAGCCAGATATGTTTCTGGTAGTGTTACATATTTCATCTTCTTTCAGACTCAATGGTAGGCTGTGAAAGTGCTAACAGTGAATCTTGATATGGAAAAATATAAACCTGTGCTGTATGGCCAACACTGGGTGTTGTTTTCTGGTAAACCAGAACGCTTCATGTTTGCCTGTAACTGTTTTTTACCCAAATAATGAACAGCAAATGTCTGAAGAATGTTGACTGTCCTTTTCACAAGAATAACAGGGGAGCTTCATTACCTTGAGGAGGTTACTCTGGGCACTGTTTAATGTGCCTCATGTGCTGCTCTGTTTGTCCCTCTGTGTGCAGGGAGGCTCACAGTCAGATTGAGAAGAGGAGGAGGGATAAAATGAACAGTTTCATAGATGAATTGGCCTCGCTGGTGCCGACGTGCAATGCCATGTCCCGCAAGCTGGACAAGCTCACCGTGCTCAGGATGGCTGTCCAGCACATGAAAACACTACGTGGTGAGTTCCCTGGGGCTGCAGGCTGTTCCAAATGCTATTTCCCCAAAGCCACACTTTCTCTCACCCTTTCTTGCCCTTTGCCATATAGGAGTAAGTTAATTAATTTTGGGAGGACTCCTCCCCTTTTCTCAGTATCTGATGCTCAGTACATCAGCGTGTTTTAGTTCATGGTCCAATAAATATCCTGATCTGGCTGGTGAACTTTGGGATGAGAAGAGAATGATTTTCCATCATCAGACCTATTGATCAGTGCTGCCAGAATCCACAGCAGCAGGGCAGGTGGGGAGAGGGAGCAAAGGGCTTAAGGGCAGTGCAAGCACACAGTTGATTCTGGTGCAGCACTGAGCACTGCTGTAAGCAGGCAGTGTACCCAGGTGTTGGATAGAGGTTACATTTTAGATCTGGTATTCCTACAGGACTTCTAAAGTGTTATGTTTGTACCATTAACTCTGTGTGAAAGTACTTTGAAAGCTCAGTTTTGGTTTTTCTGACCAGTTTCTGTTGCAAGCACTTGAAGGGGAAAACACAGGTTTGGAAGAGTTGAGGTTGTTAAAAATTTCTTTGTGTTCCTAGAGCTTCATATAGAGTGAATCAGTGCTTGGGTACAATTGATGATGATGTTGAAAGCTTAAGCTTTCAAGAAATAGACCACTGAGAAAAGAAAGGGGTGCAGCTAATTGCAAAAAAGATCCTGCTGGTTGTTCTCATTTCTAGGAGAGCTGATGTCTTCAGTCATATTTAATCTCATGGTTTTGAAAGGCTTAATTCTTCTGCCACTGTCATTTGATGAGGTTAATACTTCATAACACTTCAGTGGTTACTAATTTGAGTCTCTTCTGCCTTTATGAAGGGAATAGAATGAGAAGAATTACTCCTTAATAAATAGCTGCCTCACTTGTTGCCAATTTTGGGGTTCTGGCATTGTAAGATGATGTCATTGTAATGCTGGGTTTTATCTTTGGCTTGGAATGAGAGAACTGATTTGTAAGCTCCTAAGTGGTGATTTGTTTATGTGAGCTTGTCAAGTTTTACTGAGTTATAAGGAGAAGAAATAGTTGGAACGTTTTAATTCTTTAATCTCTTACTTTTCTAATTCTGAGACTAGACCATAAATCAGGGACAGCCTTTGGGTTCAAAAATATGTCAAGGATACTTTTATATCTCAAAAGCATTTAATTTGCATTTCTACCTAATGCAGTGCTTGTGTCTCAGCAAAAACCTTCATCCTTTTTTAAGTTAATACCAACAGAGCTGTTGATAGTAAAACAAAACCAAAAAAGTGATTCCCATTTTAAAGAACACCAGCAATGAACAACAGTCTGAGAAGGAGCCAAAGGAAAATTGCTCATTTAAGTGTGTAATAAATTGATGATATGGGAAGTGTTTGTTTGTTTTCTTTAGGTGCTACAAATCCATATACAGAAGCAAACTACAAGCCTGCTTTTCTATCAGATGATGAATTAAAGCATCTTATTCTCAGGGTATGTTCCAGCTTTTAATTAAGAGGTATTACTATCTGTGACTGTAACTCTTCCAAAGCACACCACCAGTATATTTCTGCCTTGTATCTGAGCTGAAAAATGTTTTGATTATGGAGGATAATTAAGAAATCTGCAGCCTGCTTCATAAAGTCAATGAGTTTAATGATGACTAGCATTTCTTAATTTAAGCAGAAAGATTGAAGAGGGAGATCTGAGGAAACTGATATTTTGATGGTAACCATTAGAATCATCAATCAGTTATTGCATAAATGAACCAAACTTACATAAATTGTTTTTTAGCAGGCATGGGTTAACTTGCCATGATTTTCAGTGTACAGTGATACAATGAGCACCTTTTTTTGAGGTCACTGGTGTAACATGACTTAGTATGTTTGGCTGCCTGCTGTTACACAGCTTTTATAGTGTGGAGAGCTTATCTCATTAATCAGGAGCTAAGTTCTTCAGTGGCTTGTGTAATTGTTGAGGCACTGCAGAGTCCAGATGCACTATGTGCAGAATTCAATTTCTGCAACATTGTGACTCTAAAGATAGGTAATTGGGGCCTATTCCTGCATGCTTGTGTGTGACTGAAAGAGAGTACTGTGGAAACTGGAGTTAGTTGCCTCCAGGCACAGAAATAAATATCCAGGTTATGTTTGGTTTCTTTTTTAAATACAGTTAAAATAACATTTTAATTTGAAGGCATTATTAAACATAATCATAATATTATTGGACAAGACATGGGTTCTTTCTTCTCCTGAAAGTTATTTTACATTCTGGGCACAGTGCCCAGAATGATGCCAAAAATGTTTGCAGATGCGAAAAAACCTTCATTGTAATTTCACATTTTGCCTCTTGACTCAGTTATCTCTAAATGTTAAGACAGCTCTCCTAGTGTAGAAATTCTGCTGTACACAAAGTGTTTTTAAAGGTTATTACGATGTAATGAGGATGGATAACTTAGAGTTTGACTTTTTTTTCCCCCTGCCCTAATTAGGCAGCAGATGGATTTCTTTTTGTTGTGGGCTGTGACAGAGGAAAGATACTGTTTGTTTCAGAATCTGTCTTCAAGATCCTCAACTACAGTCAGGTATTCTTTTCCATTTTAAATATGTTAGGTCTTAAAGGATTTTAGAGCTTTTTGATAGCTTTGCCTTTATCTGAGGGGTAGGTATGAGAGAACAGTCTGTCTTGAAATCTGAGAGCTGTTGCAGAGGGAGCTTTTTTCTGCCATGTCATTAGAGAAGATTGTTTCTGGTTTCCATTCAAAGCAAGGAGGTGAAAAGGAACTAAATTTAATTCACTGATGGATGCATTCCACTCAGGGATTTACCCTCAGGGTTGCAAAGGCATTACCTAATTGGGAGTGTAAGCAAATATTGAAAAATCAGTCTGGGCTTCTTCCAGTAGCTTCACATGGATTTTTCAACTTAGCTTTCTTTCTGTCTGTTCTGGTTTTGCTTGCCTGCTTACTGATGCAAACTGGAAAGCAATTATATCAAAGCCAGGTTTTTAATATATGCTCAACATAAGGCTTAACTTGGACCATATATGGTGTAAATAATCTTCATTCCTTCTGTCATCTTCACTCCTTTTCAAACTGAAAACCTGTATTAGCTTCAAAGGTTTTCCTCAGCCAGCCTTTAGTTAGGTATATAAGCATATATAAATAATGAAAGAGAACATTTTCAATTATGTTTTCATTCAAATGTGTGGTAGAAAAGGTGAGACTGAGGAGAAACCAGAATATTTGGTGGTCGGGAATTTAGCATGCCAATTCTGCAAAACTCTTACTGAAAATGATGATGGAAATTACTGTGTAATGTATTCATAACTTAAATATACAGAGAAAACCTTCCATCAAATCATACTGTTTGATTTGGAAGGGACCTTTTAAAGGTCATCCAGTCCAAACCCACTGCAATCAGGCTGGGTCTGGATGTTTGATATTCCTTGGTTAGACTATGTGTAAAAGGATTGTTCATGCTGGATGCTAAAATTAAGAGAGTATACTGAAGCCATTATTTTGCTTTTTGACTGAATGTTCAATCTCTACAGAATGATTTGATTGGTCAAAGTTTATTTGATTATCTCCATCCTAAAGACATTGCCAAAGTGAAGGAGCAGCTCTCTTCTTCTGACACGGCGCCACGAGAAAGACTCATAGATGCAAAAAGTGAGTGTTGCCACCTTTGGGAAAAGTATTGCCTGGCCAGAGCACCACTTCTGGGGCTTTGCCTCCTGTCAGTATGGGGATGTGGGGGATGCTGTCTGCATTGTTCCATGCCAAGGAAGCTTTGACTTAAAGACAGGAAGAAACAAAAATCAAAGAAATTTAAAAAAAGCGTGAAACAGGTACTGGAAGCTGTTGGGTTTGGCATGCACTGTGGCACAGATGCATTGCTGGAACTGGCTTCACCCATCAGGTATCCTCTCCTTTCCAGGCATCAAAGCTTTTACTTTTTCCATTAGAACATATAAAGCATTTTTTCTAGTCCATCATTCCAAATGGTTAGAATGCACTCAGTATTATTCTGGTAGTCCTTAGCTGTCAGCTGAGATAGAGGATTCATTTTATTTATCTATTTATTTATTGCTTCATGCCACTTCCATCAATGACCCAGCCTTTCTCTTAGAAGGTTTTTAATCTTGAAATAATGTCCTGCTGTCTCTTAGCTCTGTTCCATTCTGGTATTTTAAATATCTCTGCTGCTTTTGAGGTGAGTGGGTGTTTAATTCCCTCTCATAACAGGAGTCTGCATTGCTTAAGTGCAAGGTGGTATCTTACAACTCCAAATTTCCAGGTCATTAAATCTCATGCTTGTCAGGAGCAGAAATCTCCTGGATCTCAGCTCAGAGAAGCCACCAGCTCAACTTCAGAAACTGAAGTTGAGAGAGATCATTCGAGGGCAGGGAGCCTGGAGGCTTCAGCACAATCAGCTGAAGTTTTTTCTGGCTCCTGGTTTCATCGGTTGTCAAGCATGAAAATCCAGTGCTGCCTTTTTTTTTTTTTTT
>VKON01000103.1:604756-617408 GCA_009741485.1 Malurus cyaneus samueli
GTATGCCTCTGACAAAGTTAGGGCAAAAATAAATACTATGAATTACAGTCTTCCCATCTGCTATGATAGACGGATTGGTAGAATTTCAAGAACTCATCCTGGTGAGGAGTACGAGGATGCATGCACGTATTTATTTTTGTGTTGGCATGAGTAACTCAGCACAGCTTGTACTCTCACCATGCTACAGTGTGGAGGATATGGGGTACAGGGCACACTGACCTCCTGGAGATCACCTCGTTCCAGGGTAATTTTAAAGGAGGCACACTTCCCACTAAAATATTGAAATTCTTCCTCTTTATGTTAAAAGCTCACAAGTCCTTAGAAGACTTTTTTTCATGTTGACAGCCGTTTGATTTTACACATCCCCATGTAGAAATGGTTAGAGTGGATGGCAGGCTGGGGAAAAGCTCCTGTGTGTTTGAAATCTGCCATCATCCCTTGGAGCAGTGGCTTTGCTGATACCAGAAAAGCATCCCATGTCTTCCCAGAGCCCTGTTGGTACCTGCACTCTGCTGTGGGCTCAGAGTGATGTCTTTTGGTTGTTTTTCCCACAGAAAAGACTCTCCTGTGAGAATATGATAAAGGTCAGGATTTGCTCTTAGGGCATGTCCACTTGCACTTATTTCTGCAAGGCAAGAGGGACTTCTTAGACTCTAAAGGACTTGGGGATTTGCAGTCCCTGTGTAGGTCCCTGCTACCTTTTTTCTTCCTTCCATCCCTGGAATATCATTGAGGCTTTTCTGGTCTGTAGGTGCATGTGTGTTGTGATAGAAAGTGTCAGTCTGAAGGGTCAGGAGCCTCCTGAGTGTGTGTGTATGGAATTCTGTTCTGGCTACGGGCAAGTAATCTCTCTGGTTTTAATGGGTTAGGGAAAGCACAGTGTTTATTACACCACTTGTGTGGATTTGTCCAATCTCTTGCTAATCTCTGCACTCAGGGCCTGTGTTCTCAGCTCACTCAGTGTTTCCACAGCAGAAAGTGGGGTCACAAGTGGCACCATTGGTGTTGTCACTTGGGTCCCGCACAGTCACATTCACAAAAACCTCCAAACCAGGACTTGTGTGCAAAGCCCAGTGAGGTGGCAGCTTTGTGGGGTTTGTGGGGTTTCTGGTCCAGCCCTGGTGAGGTGACCCTGCAGCTGACACTGTCCCCACCCCGTGTTCTACAGCCGGACTGCCCGTCAAGACAGACATCACCCCCGGGCCCTCGCGCCTCTGCTCGGGGGCACGGCGCTCCTTCTTCTGCAGGATGAAGTGCAACAGACCCTCTGTCAAAGTAGAAGACAAGGATTTCCCCTCCACCTGCTCAAAGAAGAAAGGTAACCATCATGCTTTTATTGCCAGGGCCAGCACGCCTTTTGTTATACCATCGCTCATTTGCAGTGGTCACATTTTTTACATTTATTGATGTTGAGGGCTGTGTCGCTTCTGCAACACTTCCAGGGATGGTGACTTCACCACTTCCCTTTCCAGTGCTTTTCAGGGAGGAAATCCTTGCTGATGTCCAACCTGAGCCTCTCCTGGCACAGTTGAGGCTGTATCCTCTTGTGCTGTCACTGGTTCCAGCTGGCTGCATTCTCCTTTCAGGCAGTTGTAGTGTGATAAGGTCTCCCCTGAGCCTCCTCTTCTTCAGGCTAAACACCCCCAGCTCTTCCTTAGTGGAGAATATCCCAAATTTCCTGCATAAAACAGGACATGCATTATTAGCAGAACTGAAGTTCTCCAGAGCTGTCTCCATGACCTAACTGCTTTCTTGGGTTTTGTTGGTTTGTTTTTTGGTTTTTTTTTTGTTTTGTTTTCTTTTTACAGCAGACCGCAAAAGCTTTTGCACTATTCATAGCACAGGCTACTTAAAAAGCTGGCCTCCAACAAAGATGGGACTGGATGAAGATAACGAGCCTGATAACGAGGGCTGTAATTTGAGCTGCCTTGTTGCCATTGGGAGGCTCCATCCCCACGTGGTGCCACAGCCTGTGAACGGAGAGATCCGGGTGAAAGCCACGGAATACGTGTCCCGCCACGCCATCGACGGGAAATTTGTCTTTGTAGATCAGAGGTGAGAATTCCTTCAACAGCTTGCACACCACCATCCAGTGCTGCCTCACTGTAGCTTCTCTTGCAGCAGTGTAAATACCATTGGGAAAATCAATCACTGTCCTCTTTAGCTTTTTACTGCACACTGGGTTGGGTTTTGAGATGGAGCTCAAAGCTGTTACTATGCTTTTACTTAGTGTGACTGATTAAATTTAAAAAAATCCCCCAAACTTCCAAAAATATGGCAAAATAACCCCAGGATAATTTCTGACCATTCATTAAGGGGGTTTTGGATATGTGTAATCCTCAGAAGAAAATGTTTTGCAAGTGGACTCTAATTACTACCTATGTTATTTGAAACCTTTTGCAAACACTCCACAGTGAAGTGCCTGCAGAGGCTGGGTTAGGCTTTGCTAGCATGTGCACTTATATAACTCTTTACTAGGACACATTCTGCTCCATTAATGCTTCTCTGTGTGATCTTTTGTGTTTGTTAGAATAAAAGCTTTTCTCAAGGTTTATCTCTTGGATATGGTTTGAGAATTTGTGCCATTGTGGTATCTGCTTTCAAATATCAATTTATTAGCTAAAAGGCTAATTCTGTTCCAAAAGAAATGACTTGAATTTTCTTAAGTAGGAGGCACATATGACCTGGGTATTTCAATTCTTGAAAACTGCTGGAATTGTCAAGGGAAAAAAAGGAAGCTGAAGGTTGTTAATGGAGAGGTTATGCTGGGCTGCTTGCAGAGGGGTTGCTTGATTCCCTTCTTTGTCAAAAGGGAATGAGAGTGCCCAGATGAGACTGTTCCAGTTTCCCTGTGGCTTTGGCTCAGTTGCTCAGAGGAAAAGCCCAGATCCAAACTCTGACAGAAATCTGCCTGCTGGAGTTGGTGTCTGGGGAGTCAGCTGATCTTTAGTGCCCTTTGAGAGGAAGTGGAGGGTAATTACAAGAGGAAGTGCAGTAAGGACAACATTTATATTTTCTGTTACCTTTCGGGTTTGGAGTGTTGGGTTTGTGGGTTTTGGTTAGGTTGTTTGGGTGGTTTTGGTTTTAATTTGATAGAAAGCTTTTGAAAATACCAACTCTTGAGTGCTCGGAGCTGGTGCTCGCTCTGGGAGCTGTGGGAGCATTTGTAGCTTTCTGTTGCTCAGAAAATGCCATTCTGTCTTATCAAAAGATCAGAATATTCCCCTGATGTGTAGTTTAGAAGCATTTCTAAAATAAGGAGACTCAGAAAACGTTGACCCATTAGATTTAAACACATACTTCTAAGTTGAAAATTCCTTTCCGCATTAATTGAGCCTTACCCAACCTCAGTGTGAGCTTTAGGAATCTCTGACTAATGCTTCAACTTGAAAAGATTTTTTTTTCTTTCTTTATTTTCTTCCTCTCCCTTCCTCCCCCAGGGCAACAGCCATCCTGGCATACTTACCCCAGGAACTTCTAGGTACTTCGTGTTATGAATATTTTCATCAAGACGATATAGCACATCTTGCAGAATGCCATAGACAAGGTATGATTATTAATAATTCAGGAAAGAAATTTTGGGAACAAAATATTGGGAACAATTGTTGTGTATTAAGAAAACCAAACAAACTTGAAAAGATTGGGTATTGCTGTTTGCAAATGCTTTAGTCAGGAACATCGTGCTGCATGTGCCAAACACTGTGATTATCTTAGACTTGCATGGATTTGTAGGGAATATTTGAGATTCAGGATGGCTGAGGGGGATGAGGCAGGAATAGCATTTTTCTTGAGGGATGAGGGGAGGAATTATCTAGATTTTCCCTGAAGAGGGCTCTGTTTATGTTATTGTGGTGCCTGTTTGACACAACTCACTTGCTTTCTGCCTGTCTTCAGTTTTGCAGACAAGAGAAAAAATTACAACTAACTGCTACAAGTTTAAAATAAAAGATGGCTCTTTTATTACGTTGCGGAGTCGCTGGTTCAGTTTCATGAACCCTTGGACCAAAGAAGTAGAATACATTGTCTCCACAAACACTGTCGTTTCGTAAGTGCTTTTCTCTGCCCAGAAAAGTGATTGCTTTGCCCTTTCCTCACATGAGATTTGACCTAAATATGTGCACACCTTCTATATGACAAGAGGTGTTTTCTCCAGATAAAACATGGGGGAGAGGGGGTTTAGTTCAACAATTGCAGTGATTTAATATCTGGTTGTTAAAGCCTGCTGAAAATAGAAATACTTTCTTTCTTTTGGAAAACCTGGGATTCAGTCTGTGTAGGGTCATACAGGACATTTCTTAGCTTTGGCAGGTGCTTCTCCCCACCACCTTCTTCTTGAGGTGCCTTCTCAGCAGAATAATCACTGTGGAGGAATTCTCTGGTCAGAGCAGCCCTTGGGGTCCTGCCCTGCACACTCTGAGGTGGAACAGGATGGTTCCATTTCTGTTGTTTTTGCAGCCCTGGCTTCACTGGGCTGACACTGACTCACACTCCCCAAACCCTGGAGCATTCCATACTGAAGCTTGCACCATGACTGGGGGTTTTTAATTACTGATAGGGTTTTCTGCCTGCAGGGTTTCCTCTCACTGATTGTTCTAACCCTTAACTCCACAGCACTACAGTCCTGGACAGTGGAGATGCAGCTTTTCCCCAGCTGGCAGCATCCCCACACAGCATGGACAGTGTGCTCCAGTCTGGAGAAGGTAATTCCTGTGCTCAGAATTATTGTCTGTCAGGCTTTGGAGCAGCTCAGCCTCCTGCACTGACTGCTGCACTGAGAATTTGTTAACATCCTAAGGAAAATAAGGTTTAGTTTTGGGTCTGAGCCATGCCTGCTGAGGGTTGCTGTGGTTAAATGTGCATTTCCAAAAGCAGGCAATTCTCCCTTCTAGATAAACAGTGCTGAGGCCTTTGCTGCCCTCTCAGTGGGATCTTTTCTCTGCCCTGGAGTGTGTCAGTCTCCTCTCTGACAATCCCCCAAGTGCTGTGCAAGTGCCAAATCACATTTCAATACAGCTCCTAACTGTTCAAACCTCACTTTCCCCTCCACTTTTCAATTCCTGCAGTTTCCTGCAGTGGCTTTATTTGCAGTCACCAGGTACCTCGGGCTTATCCCATATTGAATGGAATATGCAGTGGCAAGTTCTGGACACAAAGCAGAGAACAAACATGTTTGGAGAAGAGCCTGTCTGGGCACAGAGCAGCTCTGACCAACTGTTCTGTACCAGCTCTGAACAAGAGGCAGCAGCAGATGCTCAATTCTGAAAGAGAGCAACAGCCACATCCTGAGAGAGTTGGGATCTCAGAGAGTTGGGGCACAGAGGGGTCTCTGAGACACTCAGTGCAAGCCAGAGCTTTCCATGCATTTGAAGCCCCTCAGCAGCTGTGGAACTGTAAATAAATCCAGTTCAGAAGGTCCTGCTGCTGGTCTAAACCTAAACACAAATGCTTTGTGGAGAAGATTTGCAAGCTCTTATCTTGAGGTATCATCTCATTTCAGGTGGCCCCAAAAGGACCCATCCCACTGTGCCTGGAATTCCAGGTGGAACAAGAGCTGGGGCAGGCAAAATAGGGAGGATGATTGCTGAAGAAATCATGGAGATTCACAGGTAAGAGAAAATGGTCTGAGACGAAAATCATTGTTTTGTTATTGTTCTTTAAGAGGAATTATTCTTTAAGAGGAAATTAAGGAAGTCTGTATCCAGGCTGAATAAGGAATGATCCAACTGTATTTCACAGACAGCTGCAGATTCCTGTTCAGCATCCCTGAATACAAAAGCACAAAGTTACAGCCTTCAAGCTTTCTGTTGCAAAAGACTGATACTGGAACTCTTCTGCAGTGGTGATGATCTGTTTACCAGAAACAGGAGTTAAAAAGAGCAGCTAACTAGAAACAAATCCATTCCAGGCTGTTCTTTTCCCCGTGGCTTAAGGCTGTGAGTGGCACAACCTCCAAATGCCAAAGCTATTGAGCGTGTGCCAGAAGAGCAATGTTTTGTGTTTGTGTGATCCACTCGATGCTTTCAGAGTTGTTAGATGTGCATGATGAGCTTGTGCAGCTCCTCCTGGAGCTCCTGGAGCCAGGACACAGTGCAGGATGTGGGGCTGGGCTCAAACACAGCTCTTGGATCCCATTTCCTGAGGGACTGTGGGGATCCTCTGCTGCTTCTCGTGTTCTCACCTGCGTGAGCAGCTGCTTTCAGGGGCTACCACTTCATTTCTCTTGGCTAAAAATCCCTGTTCCTCACGGATTTCTTCTTGGGAACTGTGTTCCCTTTCCTGTAAAAGTGGTCTCACCCAGCAGCTGTTCAGTGGTAGCAAATCAACCAGACTGAGCTGCAATTGAGGAACACATTCAGGCTGTTTCCTGTGGTTTAGTTCCTGCTGCAGGCAGCACTCCCTTCATCCTCACTTAAGGGAACAGCAGCCCCATCCCTAAGGCTTTGTTCTGGCATGTAGGAATAGGAAAAAGGGGAAAGAGGAGAAGAAAAAAAACAAGGCAGAGCCAATACTTTGAAGCTTCACCATCCCTTTGAGTAGCTGTAAAACACTTAATTAGCCCAAGTGAGTGTAGTAGTGCAGTTACCACCCATGTTTGCATTTCGGTTCAGACCCTGGGTTAGTTCCAGCCCTCCTTCAGCAGCTGTTTTCCAAAGCTGCCTTCTGTTCAGCTTTCCCAGGGGAACTCTGCCAAGGAGAAGATTCCCATTTCCAGTGCTTTTCTCTGTAACTACCCCTCCTCCCTTTAGGCAAGAGATTTGTTGGTTCTACAGTCAACATGTTATTCATTATTAGATATTTGATCAAGCCACAGAAAATGGAAGTGAACCACACTGCTTTGAGCAGTTAAAAACAATCCAGTGCCCGGTGTAATTCTGTAGCAGGAGCACACTGAAGGGTCTGGGTTATGTGACTGAGGCAGCTGGAATTCTTAACTGTGGAAATTGAAATAAAATACCAAGAGATGAGGTTTTCCTTAGCAGTACCTTTTCCTTCTGACCGTGTGAAGGCTGTAGAGGAAGAAAACCAGGGAGAAGGTAAAGCCTGCACACTGGGCAGGCTGGATTTACACAGGACTGTTGATCTGGCTGCAAATAAAAGCATTGCTGCTCCTGCTGGCTTGAGAAACACAGAAAAAGGGAGGAAATTACAAAAACGAAGCTCATGCTTTCAGCACCTTATGGCATCTGATACTAAAGTCAGCATTTGAAACTCCCAAGTGTCTGAGTTGCTTGTAAATCCATGCCCTATTTTATCCATGTTTTAGGATAAGAGGATCATCACCTTCCAGCTGTGGCTCAAGTCCTCTGAACATCACCAGCACCCCCCCACCGGACACATCCTCGCCGGGAGGGAAGAAGGTGAGAAGGAACTGCACCCCAATCTTGGGGATTCATGGCAGGGAATGTGGGGTTGTGCTGATGGGAACCACTCCTGCCTGTTTGGCTGCAGTGCTGATGGAAACAAAGCTCTGCAGTGCTCCCAACCTGTGTGCAGCTCTGCCTAAAGGGCAGAGAGCAGCATTCCCAACACCAGCAGTGTTTGAAATCCACCTGCCCTCTCGGTTATGTTTTTTCAGTGGAGCTTCAAGAACAGCTCTTCTGATCTCTCTCCCCTCCAAAAACTCTCTAACACCCCGTGCTGGTGAACACTTGAAGTGCTGGAGCACTGGCTGTGCCTGAGTGAATCCTGCCAGTGTTCCAAACTGCTGCACAGTGGAACAGGACAATTCCTGGGCACTCAGGGGTTATTTTTAAATCAGCACCGTGCACCTGCCTCACTTAAGATTGCTTGAGTAGCACTCAGGTGCCATTTATCAGCACTGAGCCACCTGAACACTTGTCCTGGCTGCTTCCAGGAATCTCTAAATGCTTACAGAAGTTTTGTCCAAGGCAAGAGCACTTATCCAGGTCCTTATGCACTGCTTCAGCCTTACTTAACCTTTTTTCTCGGGAATTGTGATGACAATACACAAGAATTGCTTGTTCTGGGACAGTAAATATTTCTGTCTATTGCCAGCTCTCTTCGTTCTTGAAATAAACCTACAAGTTGTAAGAGTTACAATTCTAATAACAGTTACTATTGCTGCTTCTGCCTTACAGTATTCAACATGTACAGAGTAGGGGCTACTGGAATGGCATAAAGGAAAATACAGGGGGAGGGTTGGGTGGTTTTATTGATATTGATATTTCTCCTTGTTTTGAAGAGTGTTTGTTATAAACCACTGGGGTGTTTTGGGAACTCCACCTACCCTATATTAAAACCCCGAAGATAGGACAATTTAAGACTTAATGCGCCATTTCATGCTGTTTTATAGCTTCTGTTTTGTCTTTCAAGATCTTGAATGGTGGCACTCCAGACATTTCTTCAGCTGGGCTGCTGTCTGGGCAAATCCAGGATAATTCTGGTTACCCGTATTCTGACAACTCCTCGATCCTGGGTAAGTGAAGTCACCCATGAACATCCTCAGTACAGCTAAACACACATGGACATTGGAACGAGATCAGCAGTAAATTCCTTTCAGCATCTGCAGCTCTGGTGGTGCACGAAGCCATAACCAAGCACTGTGTGTGCCATGGGGGCACCTGGCAGCCTTTTTGCACACTTGCTTTCTATTGGAAATTTTCTTAGATGGTACTTGGAAGCCTCTTTTGCTGAATCAGTGTGAATGAGCTCAGCTCCTCAATGGCTTTTTCTGAGTGCTTCCAAAGGGCTGAAGGAGCAGGGATGTTGAGGCAGTCTCGTGTTTGAGTTTGTCCCTGTGGTATCGCTGCTCCTGCAGCCCAGGGCTTGCACTCCTCCATATCCCCAGTGAGCCCTTCCAGCCCCGGGGCATTTATCAGCCCCTGATGGAGCCTCTGCTCTGTTTCCCGAAGGGAGCAGCTCCTGATGGAGCCTGTGCTGTGTTCCCCGAAGGGAGCAGCTCCTGATGGAGCCTCTGCTCTGTTCCCCGAAGGGAGCAGCTCCTGATGGAGCCTCTGCTCTGTTCCCCGAAGGGAGCAGCTCCTGATGGAGCCTGTGCCGTGTCCCCAAAGGGAGCAGCTCCTGATGGAGCTTCTGCTGTGTTCCCCGAAGGGAGACACCCCTGTGGAGCTCTGCTCTGTTCCCCGAAGGGAGCAGCTCCTGATGGAGCCTCTGTTCTGTTCCCCGAAGGGAGCAGCTCCTGATGGAGCCTCTGTTCTGTTCCCCGAAGGGAGCAGCTCCTGATGGAGCCTCTGCTCTGTTCCCGAAGGGAGCAGCTCCTGATGGAGCCTCTGCTCTGTTTCCCGAAGGGAGCAGCTCCTGATGGAGCCTGTGCCGTGTTCCCCGAAGGGAGCAGTCCTGATGGAGTTCTGCTGTGTTCCCCGAGGGACAGCTCCTGATGGAGCCTCTGTTCTGTTCCCCGAAGGGAGCGCTCCTGATGGAGCCTCTGCTGTGTTCCCCGAGGAGCAGCTCCTGATGGAGCTCTGCTCTGTTCCCCGAAGGGAGCGCTCCTGATGGAGCCTCTGTTCTGTTCCCCGAAGGGAGCAGCTCCTGATGGAGCCTCTGCTCTGTTCCCCGAAGGGAGCAGCTCCTGATGGAGCCTCTGCTCTGTTCCCCGAAGGGAGCAGCTCCTGATGGAGCCTCTGCTCTGTTCCCCGAAGGGAGCAGCTCCTGATGGAGCCTGTGCTCTGTTCCCCGAAGGGAGCAGCTCCTGATGGAGCCTGTGCTCTGTTCCCCGAAGGGAGCAGCTCCTGATGGAGCCTGTGCTCTGTTCCCCGGGGAGCAGCTCCTGATGGAGCCTCTGCCGTGTTCCCCGAAGGGAGCACCTGATGGGTTGTCTTTTCCCGAGGGCAGTCTGATGGAGCTTGTTGTTCCGAAGGGGAGCCCTGTGGGCTTGTTCTGTTCCGAAGGGGAGCGTCTGTGGAGTTGCTTGTTCGAGGGAGCAGCTCCTGATGGAGCCTCTGCTCTGTTCCCTGAAGGGAGCAGCCCCTGATGATGTCTCTGCTCTGTTCCCCGAAGGGAGCAGCTCCTGATGATGTCTCTGCTCTGTTCCCAGAAGGGAACACCCCCTGCTGATGTCTCTGCTGTGTCCCCGAAGGGAACACCCCCTGCTGATGTCTCTGCTCTGTTCCCTTTGCAGGGGAGAACTCCCACATCGGCATGGACATGATCGACACGGAGCAGGGCTCCAGCAGCCCCAGCAATGACGAGGCAGCCATGGCGGTGATCATGAGCCTGCTGGAGGCTGACGCGGGGCTCGGGGGCCCCGTGGACTTCAGTGACCTGCCCTGGCCCTTGTAAATGATGCACCCGACACCCAAATATCAAAGTGCATTTACTGGTGGACAGTCTGTGAAACTCGTGGGACTGAGAGGCTTTTATGTAGGAATTTCATAAAAGCTGTGTCAGAATGCAACTCATCCTACCATGTGTAACTTCAGACAAAGTGGAATAACCTGCTACAGTGTTCTGTGTTGATTTGGTTAGCTGTGTATAGCTTGCAATACTTGTATATTTTGGATTCTGTTGTTTGAATTTTTTTTTTAAATCACTGTGCAACTCACTGGCATCAGTGGTAGCTTTTATATGCAAATGACCATTTCAGATGTATGGTGTGTTTTTACACTGCAAAACAGTCCCCATGTGGATATTTCTTATACTAATTGTACCATAAAGCTGTTTATTCTTTCTTGTAAGAATCCTTTACTATAAATATTGTTAAAGTGTAATGTATTAGACAGTTAAATATTTTTAAAATAAATGTTTCCCTTGTTCTAAGATGGAGCATTTACTTTGATAAATAAATTTGATAAAACCCTGCTGAAGGTGCATGCTAGAAGCACTTAGCATTTATCATTTCTTTAGCCTTGGGGGAAAAGGGAGGAAAACCAGTGCCTTACATACGCTTACAAGATTTGTCATGACAGTGAATTCCCAGAGAAGCTGTTATTACTTACTCCTAGATTCAGGTTTACCCTGAGAAAAGCACAACAGGCAGGTAGGTTGAACGAGGCTGATTATCTTTTAAGAAATACTTGTTTTTCACTTAATATTAGCCATCCTCCCTTCCCCTGAGGAAAAAAAAGAAACTACTTGCAAAATTAATAATTCACAGATAACTCAAGCCCATTAAAATAATGGAAACTTTATTTGCATGAAAAACTTGTTTACAATCATTAATAAATGAAGAATGAACCATTTCCATTATCCTATTTCATGACACTTATGAAAATGTATTAAATAAATATTTGTGAACAGCTTAAGGTAAGGCAAAATTTAAGATAAAGCCCCTATCCGTTGTTCACAATTTTTGAACACGGCTCACGCTGCAAACGAGTGAAAAAATTCACTAAAGAACTGGAACAAGATGTTACATGGGTCATTGAATCACGTCCTCAATCCAAAAACCCAAGAGTAAGTAGTTTTGTGCTCAACCATATACAATAACTTTAAAAGGGTCAATCTATTCAGAGCAAAACTATGTACAGTTAATACCTTTGATAGAAGCACTTTGTTAGTATTGTGCAATACATTTATAAAAAATGGCTTCAACTTCCATTTCTCAACCATTTGTAAAGTGCTACTATCAATTGCCACTCAGCTTCCTACCCCGTGTCACGCCAGCGGCCCCGGGCTGCGGAGCGGGGCCGGCTCACAAGTCACCAACGTCACAAACCTACCGGTAAACACAGACACGTACGGCACCGAGCCCAGTGCTGGAGCTGTGCTCCTGCCACAACAACCAGGCATCCCTTGGGGCCGTGCCAGGCTCCTACTGCAATATCCTAAACAGCGGGACACAATGGAGAAGTGGCATTGCAGTGTGGGATGAGCTGCTACAGTCACTGTACGGAGCATGCTTGCGGTGCAGGGAGCTGCGATCAGAGCGGGGGGTTCTGGGCCTCGGCCTCCAGCTCGCTGCTGCTGGGGGCGGGCTGCATGGGCAGGATGTCCAGCTCGTCTACCTGCGGCGTGGGGTGCATCACCACCAGCTGGTCCTGGGGAATGTCTGCTGCTGCCGCTGCCAGATTGGTGATGGATTTGCTCTTCACACACTGGAAGTCAACGTGCCGGCTCTTCCCTTCCTCCTTCTCCCACGACATGCGGATGAACGGCCTTTGCACGTAGTTGTAAATCACCTCTGGCCTCCCGCCCGGCCGCTTCTTCACCTTCTCCTTGTACGTGGGGTAACCTGGGAAAGACAAAGCACAGCACCATGGGCACTGCAGGGACACAGCACAGCACCATCAGCACTGCAGGGACACAGCACAGCACCATGGGCACTGCAGGGACACAGCACAGCACCATCGGCACTGCTGGGACACAGCACAGCACCATGGCGCACTGCAGGGACACAGCACAGCACCATGGGCACTGCACGGACACAGCACAGCACCATGGGCACTGCTGGGACACAGCACAGCACCATGGCACTGCTGGGGACAGCACAGCACCATGGGCACTGCGGGACACAGCACAGCACCATGGGCACTGCACGGGACACAGCACAGCACCATGGGCACTGCAGGGACACAGCACAGCACCATGGGCACTGCGGGAACAGCACAGCACCATGGGCACTGCAGGGACACGCACAGCACCATGGGCACTGCTGGGACACAGCACAGCACCATGGGCACTGCTGGGACACAGCACAGCACCATGGCACTGCTGATCTCTCCTCTTTTTTTTT